>JBBMKE010000002.1:18572752-18583591 GCA_037834125.1 Lippia alba | reverse complement strand
GAAGATTTATAGCTTCCATCTGGTTGTTCTACCACAATAACATCTACAGCACCACCAAATGGATGAAATGGACCAGAAACAGTAACTACACTTCTACTAATGTAGCTACCTATTCTCCCCACAGCTTGCATCTTAAAAGCATACAAGAATAACTTTCACTACTAACAGAATGTCGAAGTCAAAACTGAAAATCACATGGTCAAAAACCCTTGAAGAATTCAAATTTTACCCATTTATTCATAGAATTCAAATTTCACGGGCAGCCCAGATCAAGAAACGGTATAAAGATCGAAACTTTGAGAAACCCACAAAATGATTGGCTGAGAATCGAGTCCTGGAGAATTAAAGATTCAAAAAGTACCCGAATATAAATGAAACTGGTTCACATACAAGAATTCAAAATTAAGAAAACGAATTGGAAATCAATCCCAAAAAAGGGAAAGAATAGGAAACAATCTGCAATAGAAAAGCGATCCAGCTCGAGAAAGTTGGATGTGATCAAGAATCTTCGAAAATCAAATGACATACCCACATGCGAAGGACACTCATACGAGCACGAATCCGCCAAGGGGTGGACGTTGAAGAACAGTTGGCGTTCAAAGCATACTCCTTTGTAGATTATTCGAATGTGCCCCCATATATATACACACACACTAATAATTGACCACCCCGCCGAAAGCAATTGGGGAAATATACAAATATTACATCACATATATAATTTTTTTTTTCTTCCTGGAAACTTCCTTTACATCACATATATAAGGAATTGCAAAACACAGAGACGATAGAACATCGGATTTTGATGAAAATTTTTCGAGAAAAATGAAGTCAAAACACGAGAATTTGTCGTTGAATCCGGATTTTCTTGTATTTTTTTGGTGTATTCTTGTTATTGTTTTATTGCTTTCTTTTTCTGTTTTGGCTGATTTATGAATGATAATTATTTGGGTGAAGGGGGCCATGTGTTTAATGTCATTTTGCCCCCTAAAGATTTGTAACTTTACAATTGGCAGCTTATTGTTTAGAAAAATACATATAGTTCTTTTGATTAATTATAAATGAAAATTTATTAAAGATAAATAATTTTGTTTTAGAATGTGACTAAATTGTTGTAATTAGACCTATTCCTGAAGAGTACTGTTCTATATTCGATTTCACTTATTATTTAAGAAAGAATATTTTTAATAACAAAAGAATTTACAGTAAACAAATCCGTGTCGATTATATGTAAAGTTTTGTGTTAATTTTATTAATGCAGTCCCATTTTACAAGACATTTGATCATACTTAATACCAAATAGGGTAGGCGAGTTCAGGAGTCGCCTCACCAAATTTTTTTCTTCCTTGTAATCAGGAAAAAGAAATTGGTGAGCTTCTAAAAAGCTCAAAGTAACAAAAATTTCGAAAGATAAAGAATACTCCCGAAAATTAGGGCCCACGTCACAAACAGCATATAAAAACTTTATAATTCAAAGGAACAAAAATAAATCGAATTGTGCACTAAAATGTTATATAATAACCAAAGATTAATACCAACAAATGTTGTATCTTAACTGGTTCGGCGCTATGTTAGTTTAATCACAGGTCTCAAGTTTGAGTCCTTGGAAACACAGCTAGTCAGCTACTATTGATATGAAAAACTTTACACCATAAGTGGATTGATATAAAAAACTTTACACCATAAGTTGTACATCCCGCGTCGACACGTAAAAATGAAAAATACTATCAATTACAAACTAATCATCATCTAAAAGAAGTTACATGTTACTCTCAAAACAATGATATTCCTAATCGTGTGTTTTCTGATGAGTCAACACAAACTACCTTAATATTATCATCTCCTTTAATATAGATAATATGATTCACTTACTATTTGTAAAAAAGTAACCAATAATTTATAATGACGTTCTAAAGAAATTATTTACACATTTCTTAATTCATTATTTGTAGAGAAAAATGAAAGATTAATTGACTTAATTGCACAATCACAAAATAACACAAAATATTAACTTATGAGGCATATATTTCATTGACAAGCAACAATTATTAATATATATTCAATAAGGAACAAAACTTTCCTTCCATGACACTTCAGTGTCCAAAAAAGACAATATCATCCATTAATGACCTACAAATAATATTATGTTTTAAAAAACACAATATCTAATTAATTGTGATAAATATATTGTAATAGCAAAATACATTTTAGTTATATTTTTTCTTGGAAAAAGTGGAATGATGAGATTTAGGTTTGCAAACATATCTATTCACTTTTGAATGAAGTTGGGTGAAAGAATTTAAATGTTGGGGAATGGGGACACAATAGTGATAATGTGATGTGCTTTCATCGAGATCTTAACGTAATAAATAATTGTTTGAGATGTTTACTATTGCGAAAAAATTATTATTCGTTTTTATATGTACTTTTGAAAACTTCTGGAAAAGGGAAGGGTCAATACGCAAGGTATTATTTAGGGTGAACATTATTGAACAAAGTAAATACTTTTAAAAAATTAAGAAAATTAATATTTATTTATTTATTTTATCATTCTAATCATATTTTCTTAACGTCTCTTTACTCTAACCTAACTTTAATTTCTTTTTCCTTTTTATATTATTTTATTTTTTCATATCTTTAATTTTTTTTAAATTTAATGTGACATCTTTTATTATAATTTAACAATTATATTAAAATGATTATAGGATATATAATATGAAAATTAATTTAGTAATAATATTTTATTAATTGCACACACGACAAGTAAAGTGTGTGTTTTATTTTTAAAAAGTACTTTTTGTAATTCTTATCACTTTCCAAATTCTATACCGGAAGGGATGGAACCTCATAATGTCAATTTGGAATGGTGTGATTTCATGGTGCAAATGCATGGTCTTCCCTTGAATTGCCGAAATGATGAAGTTACAGTTATGGTGTCGAATATGATTGGGATCTTTCGCTCTCATCCCCGTAGCCCTGCAGGGGCCAGAACTGTGGAATATGTCCAAGCTAGGGTTGGAATGCTCATGACGGACCCTCTGGTTCGTTGTATTACTGTTAACACTCCGTCAGGGAATGAGGTTACTGTTTCTTTCACTTATGAACGTCTATCCAACTTCTGCAATCTATGTGGTCGGTGTGATCATACTGACCGGGTGTGTCTACTCCGGTATAATGACAATTTTGTGGATCCTTCACCTAATTTCCCGTACGGCCCTTGGCTCCGTGCGTCTACTCCAGGTGCTGCTATTTTGGAACGAGGCATCATTTCACAAGACCCTATACTCATTTCCTCTCCTATACCCCAACAAAACCAGCTATCCCATCATCCCTCCATCCAATCAGATACTACATTCCTGCCCACGAGTATGTACACAATCCCTCCTCTCCGAAACAGTGAAAACACCAAACCCCCCCTCCAATATTCGAATATGCCACCAACCCACCATACCCCGAAACTTTCCTCAGCTAATACTCATCCACCCATTAATCCTCTCCTCCAAGAACAGTTAGTCCCCACCTCAATGTTAGCTAATCTCGTAGTTGGGTCCAGTTCCGTTTCTACCAGAAGTTCCCATGAAAACTTGCCCAGTATCCCCTTTCATACACATTTGACTTCTTCCAACACTGTCAACCATACCAACTCCTCCAACAACCTGCATTCGGATATCTCAACAGTCAAGCCCTCCCAATCTCCACTCTGCCCACCTCACTTAGCTACACCTAATCGCAAAACCCGACCCTTTCCAACCACTGATACAGATGAAAATATGAGCCCGTCAACGTCAGAAAATAAATCTCCCTCTATCCGCCCCTCAACTGCTGAACTCCCTTCATTCCCAAAATCCGGCCCTCAATGAGCCCCCTTTTGACAGAAACTTGGTTAATGTTCCTCTCCAACTCAGCCTCCCCGGTCCTAGCCCCAATCATAACCGAAAAACCCATAAATTTAAGAGAAATTCTCCCTCATCCCTGAACAATCCTATCAACCCCGATAAGAATTGTGGTTCCAATTCCTCAACTTTCCCCTCCATCACCTCCTTAGCTCTTTTACATGATGTTATTAATCTATCGGCGGTGGCTGTCGGGCAGCCCCGCCGGAGCCAAGAGCCAATGAGTTGCCTCAGCTGGAACTGCCAGGTATTGGGGGGCCCCTAGCGGCTCCGAAATCTCCGGTCTCTGATTAGGGACCATAATCCCTCACTCATATTCTTGTCCAAAACTAAGTGTAAACGACAACGGATTGATTTTCAGAAATTGCAGTTGGATTTTAATGGCTTTTGTATTGATGTTATTGGTAAGGGCGGTGGCCTTGCTTTACTTTGGAGAAAGGATGTAGGTGTTTCTATTCAGAGTTCCTCTCGTAATCATAGCGATGCGAGAATTGAGGCGATGGAAACGTGAATGCGTGGCGTTTTACGGGATTTTACGGAGTTCCAGAGAGGCAGTTTTGGTGGAGGTCTTGGAGTTTGCTTCGTGAGCTTGGGATACAGTCTCATCTTCCCTGGCTTGTAAGTGGGGACTTTAATGAAATTCTATCGAATGATGAAAAAGAAGGTAGGGTCGATCGATCGTGGAGTCAGATGGCTGAATTTGAAGAAGCCCTTGGGGACATAAGACTTTCAGATCTTGGGTTTGTGGGGTTCCCATTTACTTGGCTTCGTAATAGAAAGGATCCGGATACTTAGCGGGTCCATTTAGATAGATCCGTCGCCTCCAATTCAGGGCGTAACTTGTTCCCTAATGCAAAAGTTCGTCATCTCTTGGCTAGTTGATCTGATCACAGGCTGATTCTTACGATGACGAAGGAGAATTTTGCACCGCGGGCAAAGAGACGTCCATTCCGATTTAAAGCCCATTAAGTTAAGGCTTTGGAGTGTGACCGTATTATTAATGAGGCTTGGAGTCTCCCGATCTCTTCTTCTTCTTCTTCTTCTTCTTCTTCTTCTTCAGCTGAAGCGGTTATTCACAGTAGCGAATTGTGTAAAGTGGGGCTCATTCACTGGAGCAAAGTCAATCAGCGACATGAAAGGGATACTCTTATGGAACTGGAGAAGAAACTCCAAGCTTTAAAAGAGGGTCTGATCACAGCTGATTATAAGAGAAAAGAACAGAGGGTTTGTGCTAAATTGGGGAAGGTATTACTTAAGGAAGAAATTGCTTGGAAACAGAGGGCTAAGGTGCAGTGGCTTCGTGAAGGCGACCTTAACACCCATTTTTTCCACAGTAAAGCGAAACAGCGTGAAAAAACAAATCATATTGAGTCGTTAAGAGACGATCGGGGTGTCACCCATACTACGAAAGAGGGGATCAGGCGTGTGATTGTGGAATACTTTGGGGATATCTTTACTTCCAACGGCTGTAGGAACGACGAGATTGAGGCGGGAATCCAAGGGATTTTTAGAT
This sequence comes from Lippia alba, assembly GCA_037834125.1. Classification (NCBI taxonomy): domain Eukaryota; kingdom Viridiplantae; phylum Streptophyta; class Magnoliopsida; order Lamiales; family Verbenaceae; genus Lippia; species Lippia alba. The sequence continues at coordinate 18,578,188 of JBBMKE010000002.1, read as the reverse complement.
GGGTTACAGATGAGATGAGTCAACAGCTGGAGTCCACTTTTCGCTCTAAAGAGGTAATCTTAGCTCTGAAGAGCATGTATCCCCATAAATCCCCGGGCCCGGATGGCCTTCCCCCTTTCTTTTTCCAACATTATTAGAGTACTGTTGGTCGTAATGTAGTTTCTTGTGTGTTGGATTTTCTTAATGGGGGTCGTTTGATCATAAGTTGAATTTTACTCATGTGGTGTTAATTCCAAAATGCAAATCGCCTGAGCTTATTACTCAATTTCGTCCCATAAGCTTATGTAATGTGGTGTATAAAATTGGTTCTAAATTTCTGGCTCATAGATTAAAACCCTTTATGGATACCATCATTTCCCAAAGCCAATCTGCGTTCATCCCTAGTCATCTTATTTGTGATAATGTGCATGTTGCTTTTGAAATTAATCATTTTATTAAGCGGAAGTGCTCTGGAAAGGAAGGATATTTTAACCTAAAACTCGATATGAGTAAGGCGTATGACCGCGTCGAGTGGAGGCTCCTCGAACGGGTTATGGTCAAGTTAGGCTTTCCTTTTTTGTTCATTAACAATATCATGACTTGCATTACTTCTGTTTCCTTTTCGTTTCTTCTTGAGGGGAATGAATTTGGTTCTCTGGTCCCGGGGAAAGGAATCCGCCAGGGTAACCCTCTCTCCCCTTATTTGTTTCTTTTCTGTGCAGAGGTGCTTTCTAAGCTTCTTCAAGATTTGGAAAGTCGATGGACACTATCAGGTGTTAGGGTGTGTCGGGGTGCGCCATCAGTTTCACATTTACTGTTTGCTGATGATACTATGATCTGTGGACGAGCTACTCCGGAAGCTGTGGAAGGAATCAAGGGGGTCTTGGAGGCTTATAGCCGTATTTCGGGTCAAGTGATGAACCTACAGAAATCGTCTATGATGTTTAGTGGTAACTGTTCAGAGGAAACTCGGAGGGAGCTGACTGATATTTTGGGTGTGAGACGGGTGGACAAATTGGACCTATATCTAGGTTTGCAGTCGGTAGTGGGCCGGTCGAGAAGGGAGATCTTTGAGGGTATCTCTAAAATTTGTAAAAGAGTCTCGGGTTACTCGGAGAAATTCCTTTCTAAGGTTGGGAAGAAGGTGCTGATCAAGGTAGTTTTGCAAGCTATTCCCTCCTATGCAATGAACTGCTTTTTGATGCCGGATAATGTGTTAAGAGAAATTGACTCTATCATCTCTGGTTTTTGGTGGAACAATGGAGGGAATAAAAAGATCCATTGGATGGCTTGGGAGAAATTGAGCCGGAACAAAGTGGAGGGAGGTCTTGGCTTCAGATCGTTCAAAGCTTTCAATTTGGCAATGTTGGCCAAGCAATTATGGCGCATTCAAACGTGCTCGGATAAGCTTATTAGCCAGATATTTAAAGCTAAGTATTTTCCGACCTCTCAAGTTTGGGATGCTCATTTAGGAAGATCGTCTTCTTACACGTGGCGAAGCCTTTTTGAAGCGAGATTTATTATTGCAAAGGGTTCGAGATGGCGAGTTGGAGACGAGATTAATATTAATGTGTAGCGGGACCGTTGGCTTCCTTCTCCTCCCGATTTCCGGCCGGCGTTCAAGCAAAATGTGAGTATTTCGCCGGAATGGGTTAACGATCTTATGCTTCCAAGGCTTCAAAAGTGGGATGAGGTGCTTATTGGCAACGTTTTTCATGAGCATGATGCTAAAATTATTCTTGGAATCCCTTTAAGTTCGGTCTGAAGTAGAGATACATTCATTTGACATTTACGAAGAATGGGAGGTTTACGGTGAAAAGTGCGTACCGTTTGGCTAAAGAATTAGCGGATAGGGATCGTGCAAGTTCGACAACTTTCGAGAATCACAAATTCTGGAAATTCATTTGGAAGCTTAATATCCAGCCTAAGGTGTGTATGTTTATGTGGAGGTGCGGTAGAGATATTTTGCCTACAGGCTGTAATTTAAGCCGCCGTCACTGTGGAGATGATCAGGTATGTGCGACGTGTGGCTTACAGGTGGAGGACATGGCCCATGCCCTTTTCGAATGTCAAGTTGCTAGGCAGACCTGGGCTTTAGCGTCGATTCCAAGAAGACTGATAGAAGGGCTGATATACGATTTCCACAACGGGCTGTTGGATGCGGCTAAACACTTGAATAGCGAAGAGGTTGCACGTATGATCCTTATTATGTGGTCTCTTTGGAATTTTCGAAACAAAGTTAGGATGGAGGGTACGAGAATCCAGCCTCATGAGATCTTAGAAGGTATCGAGAGGTGTTCGTCGACCTTCACTTCCGTTGATGATGCACGTCTGCGCGTTGGAGCAGGAGGTAATACGGTTGCTTGGGAGAAGCCGAGTGTTGGTTGGATAAAGGTGAACTTTGATGGGGCGGTATTTAAGGAGTCTAATGAGATTGGGATAGGAATCGCTCGGGACCATCAGGGTTCGTGCGTGGGATGGGAAATGGATAGAAGACGGCATTGCTCGGATCCGGTTGTGGCGAAGGCTTTGGATGCTTTATCCGCTATCAAGCTGGCTCGTGACTTTCGTTAGCGGAGGATCATTGTTGAGGGAGACTGCCTCAATGTCATTAGGAGTCTCCAAAGTGCTGATCATGATTTATCGCCAGTGGGACACATCATTGATGAAGTGAAGCAACTCGTGACCGCTTGTGAGGAAGTTCAGTTTTTGTTTATTCGTCGTGGTGCCAATATAGTGGCCCACACTATTGCTAGAAATGCGGCTTCGACCTACGTTGGGTCTATTGATATTCCGGATTTTGTCTCTTGTTTTGTTTTGTCGGATTTGAGTTAGTTAGGCCTTCGGGCCTTGGGGTGTCAAAAAAAAATTAATAATAAGTTTTCAATTATAAATGATTTTTCCCGTAATTAGATTACATTTCAAGAGAGCACTTGTAGTTACCAACTTTCTTTCTTTTTTTAAGCCAACGGGTGTTGGTTGAAGTGATTAATAAGTTCATTTTTCAAGACAATATCCTGCATTCGAATCCCATTAAATGTGTGAAAAAAATATGATTTAAAAAAAATTAATATCCCTTTTTATTTAGAACAAAATATTTAATTACTACTAAATTACTCATTAAATTATAAATATCTTAAAAAGTAAAACAATTGACCAATTCGAACGGTTCATAAGAACCAACAAAAGTACAATTTAAAGATTTAATTATTGAATGGTTTACACAAAAAAATTCACGTTTAACGAAATCAAAAGAAGCAAAAAAATTTTTAACAAAAAGAAGAAGCAAGAATTAAAACACCTAAAAAGACCACGAATTGTTCCATCGCTGGATTTAAGTTTGCGAATCAAGTTTAACATGCAGTCTCCTTAGTCCTTAGCACCAATGTCTTCAATCATATCTTATTATCTTAAATCACATGGGTTTACCGATAACAAACAAAATATAGTCTTATATGTATGCAAATGACAAATCAGCAATCTAATACTAATAATGCAAAAACTGATTTTTATTTCTTTTTAATTTCATGTGTACATATGTTGGCTTATGTCGTGTTGCGTGAAAGAGGTCACATTTGAAGTGGATAATTAGTTATAAATTAAAGAAAATAGGAATAATATAAATATATGTTCTCCGATCCATTACTTATCCTTTTCAAATTGGGAGAAGTGAAAAGTATGGAAATGGGCATTTATGATTTATCGTTCCCATGCAGATGAGATGAAAACTAGCAATTATACTATACAATTTGGCACAACATCAAGAAATCCACCATTATATCCATGAGTGGTGGTGCATGCTCGTGGAATTAGACGTTCGTATTTGACCTAGCCTCGTCTTATATGGAAAAATAATCCTATTAGAATTTCAATGTAGACCTATATATATTTGACGTAGCACTTTTTTATGTAGAGAAATAATTTTTAATCTATTATATCATTACAATCTATTCCTTTTCACGTTCTTTCTTATCTCTAAGTTCTCTTATCTTATCCATCACGTTATCTTCTATATCCTAAAACATAGAGACTACTGATGAGCTCCTGAAATTGTCTTCCACGTACCCTCTAAGTAACTAACCATGTATCATCAAAAGGATAAGACTCCATGTTGGAAAATCAGCTTGCATTAGTGCCAAATTATCAAACATGAGGAATAATAATGCTTTGCAATATACACACGATGTACAACATGGAGACGTGATTCAAAATATAAGTACGAGAATCATGTTGAAACATACCAGTATACGTACCAATAACATGTAGATCCAACTTAAACAATTGTGACATGGGTTCTTCAGCCAGTAGTTCCAACGCATTCATTCCCATCATTGTCTAGATTCATATGAGTACAAGTATCAGAATCTAATAGATCAAAATCAGTACAAGTACTAGAGAAGATATTGTACCACAATAGACATATGATGTGCAACATATATACATGGTTAGAAACGCAAGTACCAGAAGCTCTTTGGAATATATAAATCAAGACATGAATATCAACAGCATGCATATTCAACATATACTAGTGTGAGTACCAGTACGCAGAATCTTATGAAGATAAATATCATTGTTGTACCAGAATTTGTAAACGAGGAAACTTATCATTATGTTACGACTGAATCATCGGCAAAAGCCGACATTCCTTAAAGAAGTTTTCGCCCCACTACCGGTGCGTTGGGTTGCTGCGAAGCTCCTTCTAGGATTAGACAGTCCAGAAATTTGCGAATCACAGATACGCACAATTTCAGGAGAATCTCACTTCGACTACTAAAAGGCTCTTATGAGAGATAGTGGTGTTCTGACTGGTACTTTTGAAACCATGTGTTTAAGCTGAAAAAATATTTTCTCACTATACTCACAAAATACTAGTGTGTGCAATTTTGTGACAAATTGTGCTTAACATCACCAAACCAGAATGTGATGTAATCTTCTAAATCACCACTTGTTTCCTCAATTCTTCTCCCATTTATGAGGTCTGGAACTTAGTATTTGTAAGGGAGAACACATAACACAAATAGCTATTAATTGCCTTGTTTATGGCAGGCCATAAACCGTATAATTATGATAGTCATAATGCTGAAAATAAGGTTACAAAACATTTGGAACGTTTTTTACCAGATACCAGCCCATTAATGTTACACAATTCACATTTTGTAACTGTCTGCTGGAACCAACCTGTACCAGCCTAATTTCAAATTCAAATGAATATCTAGTAATAAATTGCTTCCATTTCATTTAATATATTATGAACTTTATTCTATGGATTCCTACCAAGAAATTTGGTATCCCTCCAAGAATAATATATCCATAATATAATGTCAAATTCCAACATCCACCCCTGAATTTGACTTTTCCTTAAATTGATAGTGTAGTTACAAGAACAAGAATTAAGAAGAAATGATGTTATACATAATAAGGGCTTCAAATCAATATTTAGCTCATGATTTTTAAAAT
>JBBMKE010000002.1:18513007-18524141 GCA_037834125.1 Lippia alba | reverse complement strand
GAAGGATCAATATAATTTCCATGCAGGCTTGAGGGAACTGAATTCCGAGTTATAGAAGAAAATGAAGAACAAATAGAAGTATCATTTACAAGAACGTGGGATCCTTCCATGCAGGGAGAGCAAGCTCCTTTGTCTATAGACAAAAGGTCATTAATCATTGCATTTATTTTTCTAAAATTAGTTATATACATTGTAATTAATAACTAATTAATTGTAATTATTGTAATAATGGACGTGATTTAGGTTCATTATGCTTCGTGGTTCGTCGGGCTTTTACTCCTACGGAATTTACCAACATAAAGAGGATATGCCTGCATTCAACCTTAACGAAACCAGGATCGCCTTCATGCTCAACAAAGAAAAGTAAGCACTCGTTTTCAAATGTGCATAGGGAGAAAAAAGAGATAAAAATCTTTTGTCGTCCCAATTATAATAGCTTTTACGACTTTTAATCTCAATTATTGTTCGTTGCAAGCCGTCATTAGATCTTCTTGATTTTAACATTTTTTCATTTATGTCCGTATTTTAGTGGTTTTAATAGACTAAAAATCGAACACCTGATTTGCACCTGTTTGCGGTAAGAGTAAAATTGATATTCGTTAATTTTCTAAGTGTCGCTCTCTCCTAATTCAAAAACAAAAATCCTAATATCCTCAAGAGAGAGATACACGTAATATTAAGGAATGCTAATTTCCCCCTTAATGCAAACATGGGCGAACTACGGGCTCCGTTTTTAACTTATAAAACTGCCAAAAAGTTGATGTGAATGATATATTGTTTAGGACGAATTACATTTAAGCACTCTCAAATTTGGCCTAATTACAATATTCCCTATTCTTTTGATTTAATAGTCCCTGAGGTATTGTTTTTATTTAAGGTACCTAAACGCTGTTAGTATTCTATTTGAGGTCTCTAACTAATCGGCCTAATTTAAATTTATCTAGAAATTATAAATGCATCTCTTATTGTTTTATTATGTTACAAAATGATTCATATATTAATTTGAAATTACATACTGATCCCTGATAACCTTAACGGCGTTTAGAGACCTCATTTGAAATCATACCTAGGGACTATATGGTAATAATTGACTACGATGTAATTAAATCAAACCTAAGGGTACTTAGATAGTCAGATGTAATCCACCCTATTATTAAAATAAAAAAAAGGTCTGGGATGACTGTTTGTAACGACTAAAAGTTAGAGATATAAATTGAAAATAATGTTACTCTTCTAAGTTCTAATTTTTAGACAGAAAAACAATAATAAGACTAATTATATATCTTAAATGAACAATATATATATATATATATAGGTTTACGTTCATGGCCATGGCAGATGATCGGCAGAGACATCTTCCCTTCCCCGAGGACCGTATACCTCCACGGGGCCAAGAGTTAGCCTATCCTGAAGCAGTCCTCCTGGTCGACCCAATCGAGCCTGAATTTCGAGGAGAAGTAAGATCAACCATTTATAATTAACTTTAACATTTTGTGTCAAGTTTAATATTTGGAATATCTCCATAAATAGCATGCATGTGGGGTTTTGTGTAATTTTCGCAAACAAGTGCAGGTTGATGACAAATACCAGTATTCTTGTGAAAACAAAGACAACAAAGTCCATGGATTCATATGCTTCGAGCCAGTGGTGGGCTTCTGGCAAATAACTCCAAGCAACGAGTTCAGAACAGGAGGGCCTTTCAAACAAGATCTTACTTCTCATGTCAACCCTACAACACTTGCAGTATGTAAAATTCAGCAAGAGTTAATTTACAAAATTACAGAAATCCCCTCTTTTTTTTTTTGTCAAGTTTCATTTTTTTTTTTTTTTTTGATAATTACGAACAGCCCCTTGAGGTATGACAAAAATATGGACTCCCCCCTGAAGTTTGAGAGATTACGAACACTTCTCTGAGGTCTACACTCTCTCTCACAAATTACCTCAATCATTAATAACCGTGTTAAATTTTGATAACGTCAACAAAATTATTTTTAAAAAATTCCAATCCTACCCTGAAGGGGTTAATTGTATTGTAATAATATTGAAAATATGATGACATATTTGTAATATTAGTTAAAATTGTATTTTTTTAATTTAAAATTTTATAATTTAAAATAACATTTATATTTTATCTATACGTATAAATTGAAATAGAGACTTCAAGCATATTTATTCCATATTTTATGTTTATATTTTATTTTTATATATTTTGCATAAGTTTATTTGGACTTATTTGTTTGAGAATAATAAGTGTTTACTTTGAAATAGAAAACTATAATAAACACACAACATCAATTAATGCATGCATTAATAAATTTACACAAAAATTCATCAGAGTTATTTAAACAAATATTTGAAGTGTCGCCCTAATGCATTTACCATACATATAAAGAATAACATCTAAATATAAAAACATATCAATATAAACATGCATACCCAATATGAAAATAGTAAAATTAACATTTATAAACTTTAAATATGAAATTAGTTCATCATAAAAATATTAAAATATTATTAAGTAGCATTTTTTGGAAAAAGAAAATTAGATAGTTACAAAACTCAAGTAGTTCTATTAAATCCCCCAAAAATTTCAATACTTACATTAAACTCATTATCTTTATATTTTTCTTACATATACTCGTTTCAGCATATGAACAGTAAAATAGTAAAATGATACATTCTGTTAAATTTGACCGAGGAAACAACTGGCTAGTGGGGATTCATAATTTCCTAAACCTCAGGTGATAATCTATAATTTCGTCATGTCTCAGGGGGCTGTTCGCAGGGGCGGATCCAGAAATTGTCTGGAGTCGGGGCTGAAATTGTTGTTTTTTAATAACTTGAAATTAAATTTAATATTCAATTACATAACTTGAAATTACATAAAATATTCTTAGAGTAGGCCGTGGAAAAGGGTGGGCTGAGAGGGGGATTTGGAATTTGGATTGGGGCTTGGGTATTTGGGCCGTGGGAGAGGGTGGGCTGGGCTGGAAAGAAAAAAAAATTCTTTTTTTTTTTTTAATAGAGAATATGGGCTGGTGTGGGGGTGGAGGGGGGGGGGCTTACTAGCTCCGCCAGTGGCTCTTCGTAATTATTCCTTTTTTTTTTTTGACGAACCCCTCAAAGACACCGTGAAGTTAGAAGCAAGGCCTAACTCCCATATATAAACGAACCTAACATCAAAATAAACACATTTGTTCATAATCCAAGAATCGTTTAAGTAAGATAGGTTGAAGTGATCACGAAAATAATACATCAGCTTAAAGCGCAAATCATAGTTATAAACTTTATGATCACCCCTATCACTATTGGTCATCAACGACTCATCAGCTGGCCCTCTAAAAAGGCACCCAATTTGTCACGTTTAAGTTTAATAGTCCTTTATTTTTGTGTCAAGTTATAGATGCACTAGGTTAAGTGTAGAAGATAGTGTGTGTGTACATAAGCCAACGGGCTCAAATGTGAGCAATGCATATCTTTTCTGGAGCAATAGTTTAGGCTCAATTTCGAGTTGATTATCTTTGGAGGTTTGAGTACTGCACTCGATTACTGTGCGACAACCTCAAAAGGCCTAATGATTTGCCCTTGTCCTAGTCTATATAAATTATTTGCACATGGCACATGTTTTTGCAGATGTTTGTGAGCACTCATTATGGTGGAGAGGATCTTGTCATAAAATTCGGACAAGGAGAGAAATGGAAGAAAGTTTTTGGTCCAGTTTTCATATATCTTAATACAGTTTCAGACCAAAATAATGATGCAACTATTTCCTTGTGGAATGATGCTAAAGTCCAGGTCTGCAGCCAATTATGGATATCCTCTCATTCTTTTGGCCGTTAGGATGCTTTGTCTTCTTACTTTTGAATTAATGTTACTGTTTATTTAATTTTTTTAAAATGTCATACGCAACCACTTTTAACAGATCTTAATCATTGATTTCTCTTCCGCCAAGACTACCCAAGTTTCAGAATCACTTTCATCGTATTCGTTTCTCCAATATAAACAAAACTTATACCTCAGTCGACCCTATTGGCCGTTGAAAACCGTTGTAAAGCTTTGTCTGTCGTGCGTTGTCTCTAACCGATGATTTCTAATTCGTCAATTGTCGGATTTTGATTTCAAAACCACAATTGCTTTCTTTGCGTAAAACCTTCGATTTGACATATGATATCAATATATTTAAAATTTACTATGTAGGGATTTTGTTTTGCTAAAAGGAATTAAGTATGACATTTTTTTAAAGGTTAAGGGGACAATTACATAAATTCAAAAATTACAAAGCACACAAAGATCAAAGGATGAGGTAGCGTAATTTGGAATTAATCCTTATACATATATACTCATCTTCAATTTGATTCGATTTTCTTGAGTACAAAGTTGTTAAACAAAGAGGGATCATTATTCATGATTAATTCAGATGAAGAAAGAAGTTGAAAATTGGCCTTACAGCTTTCCTGCTTCAGAAGATTTTCCACAAGTCGATCAAAGGGGTTGCGTTTGTGGTAGATTACTGGTTCAAGACAGGTACAATATTATCAATTGATTAATTTTGAATAAAAATTAATGTCATTAAGTGGAAAGACTATGATTTGTCCCTCCCGAATTAAAAGCATATATGTGCAAAATAATTATTCATTTTTGAATTTATAACTAATAAAGGTTATTCCGTTACTCTCTCAAAAAATATTTTCTCAATTTGAAACGCATGAATACGAATATAAGAATACGAACACGGAATATTATACAGATACATGAATATAATTTTAGGATGTCCTACATGATATTCAATATGACATAATACACTAACGAACAGTTGGCTCAAGTGAATAGATGTTTGAGTTAACTTAAGCAAGGTCACGGGACAGAACTTTGTGCATGTAAAAAACAATATTGGGAGAGGTCCCCACAATAAGCATCTTCAGCTACATCGGAAGATTAGTCATTCACTCAATTTGGTGGGGAAAAATTTGATCTCTGCATTAAATGTTGGTGGGAAAAAACTCTGAAAGATCAAAAAATATGATGCGATACATTAAATGTTGTTTTAAAAAAATATTTGTATACGTGATGAGGTTAATAAATTAGAAATTAATTGCGTTTGCAAGGTACATATCCGAGGAAAAAATAGCAGCAAAGGGTGCTCATGTGGGGGTGGCTCCACCTGGGAAGAATGGTTCATTTCAGACAGAAAATAAGGTACTTTCTTGTACAATTATTTTTATTTTCTTTTTCTTCAATTATTTTTATCTTCTTATCTTGAAAAATAGAAAATGTTCGAATTTTTCTTTTAAAACTAAGATATATGAAAAGTGAAATTAAATTATTGATTTTCAGGGATACCAATTCTGGGTTAATACAGATGAAGATGGGTATTTCAGTATTAGCAATATCAGTCCTGGAAATTACAATATTTATGCGTGGATCCCTGGCTTTATTGGAGATTATCGATGTGACAAAGATGTGGTTGTCACGCCAGGTTTATCATCATCATCATCATCCATCATCAATTCATCATCATCATCATCATATATCATTAAAAACATATTTTTGCAATATTATTTTAGGTTGCAAGATGAATGTCGATGATCTTGTATATACACCTCCACGAAATGGACCTACACTCTGGGAAATAGGTATTCCGGATCGATCTGCAGCAGAGTTCTTCATTCCCGATCCAAATCCTATGTATATAAACAAGCTTTTCATAAATCAACCTAAACACAGGTTTGTCACCCATAACAAAACTCACAATTTTGATTGCGCTTGTATGTTAAATGTACAAGATCATATTACATCTTTAATTTATCTGAAATCATTAATATTCACGTACCAATCTGACACACGACACGATTTCAGTCAGAGTAAAAATAATTAACACAAATTTCTTGTAATAAATCTAATATATCAGGATATTCAAACAGTGAATATTAATCGTGTGTACACAATATTTTCTTTTTGTAACAACAAGTTAAAAATTCTTAATTTTTTGTGAGGAAATTTATTCCAATGCCACTTCAAGTGATAATACTCTTTCTTTTTCCTTTTTATGTTTCAAGTTTGAATTTCACGTATTTTATTTTATTTTTTTTAGAAGTGATAATAGTTTTTAACTCTATTAGTTAGTTGATTTATATTCCTTTTTTGTGACCAAATTTTACGTACTTTCAATAGGTATAGGCAGTACGGACTGTGGGAGAGGTATGCTGATCTGTATCCAGGTCACGATCTGGATTATACAGTTGGCGTTAGCGACTATGAAAAGGATTGGTTTTATGCCCAAGTTACAAGGTCCACAAAACTTTATTGACACTAATGACTACTGAGAACAAAATAGCTTTAGTTGTACCACATTTTGAGATGTAATAATGGGGAAATCGTTATTAAGTAGGACTCTAACTAAAAACAAGTATCATAAATTTTGGTTTCTAGCTACCCCCAATTTGGTTGTCGGGCCAAAAAACAAGTCGGGTGTTCGGCACATAAAGACCGAGAAAGGCTGCTAAATGATGTAACTTAGTGGTTCGACGCTATACTAATTTAACCAGAAGTCTTGACTTAATAAATGAAAATGAACTATACAACTAGTAACAACTGAGAAAGGGCATGTGTTATTGCACAATGTTGAAAATTTAACACGAATTGAAAAGGATAGGTGTTATTTTCGGTCATAATGTGCCGTGCATATGAGTTGTTTTGGCCTGAAATTGAACTGGGGCAACCGAAGTCCCAAAATACAACATTTTTTAATTGAAGTCCAAAAAATTGTAATTGCCCCACTGTGCCAAAATGTCAAAAGAGGTATAATTACTGTGCGGTTGTGCAATTTTCTCTGACAATAAATACATATAATTAAGGGATTTTTCTTTAAGGATGTAGCAATTATAAATAGAAATCAATATTATTACATCTTTGTTAACTGCCACATAAATTGCAGAAAAATAGGTGAAAACGCATATCAAGGAACAACATGGCAAATAAAGTTCAAGTTCGAGAGGATCGACCAAGGTGGAAACTATATTTTGAGAATCGCTTTGGCATCTGCTAATTCCTCCATATTAGAGGTAGTTACTTTTTTTTGGTACCGTTTCAATATTGATTGATTGTCAAGCTACTTACTATCGCATATTGCTTAGACAATCCTCACTTCCTTTAATAACATTAGACAGGTTAGATCAAACATATACTACTTAATATGGTACCGGAGCAGTTTGTCATATCTTGCATTCGATCAGAATTTACTACGAGTTATATAGTTTTGCAGTTTAATGTTGTCCTCGTCTTTGCAGGTAAGGATCAACAATCGAGAAGCAAATCCAGCAGATTTTTCAAGTGGATTAATTGGAAGCGACAATGCAATTGCAAGACATGGGATTCATGGCTTGTATTGGTTGTTCAATGTGGGGATATCAAGTTCCAAACTCATTCAGGGAGATAATACCATATATCTCACACAAGCAAGGATTAATCCCACTGCTTTACATGGAATTATGTATGATTATATTCGCTTTGAGGGTCCTCCTAACCATGTATAATTAACCACATTTCTATGGACAAATACAAGTACATGAAATTTCTTAGGATATTATTAGTTTTTAAATGAACTGCAATTTATTACATGAATATAATTACAGATGCCTTCTGCTAATTTTTTTTTTTGTTTTGTTTTTAGAACAGTTAGGAAGACCGTGAAGTTATTAACGAGACCTCCTCACATATAAAACTAAGAAAAACCAAGTGTATAAATAATGCCTCATAATCCAGCAAACAAGCAAGACATTACATTAATTGAAGTGTATCACCCAATAATGACCAAGAAACTTAATCCTATGAGGACTCTTGTTTATACAATCTCTATTACACAACCAACTTTTTGGAACACCCGCTGGCTCCCAATTGGAGCGCCCAAACATATGGGCTTTCACATGGCAACAAGTGCATATAGTACGCATTAACGTTGGCGGCGTCCTGAGGACCAATAAGTTGGGTTGCAAGCCGAAAAAAAGGCCGCCATTGTTAACTAGTTAACATGAATATATAAATATCAAAAGAAGTTATGATCTACCGAAAGATGCTTTTGTCTTCGTATTGTTACGGGAAGTAAAGTTATGTAATATTCGAATGTTTTTAGAAAATATCATTCTGTTATTTTGTATTGTATGTGATACTTATTTGAAATAGTACGCTCACCTATCACATAATAAAGTTTATAAAAGATATTAATTGTCGTATATTTATATTCGTGTTGGGTGGTATTCATCGTCTATATTTGTGTGGTGCAAATTATTATCCCAAACTATATATTAACATGTGCCTGCAAGCCTGAAAATGATATAAATTCAATTCACTCTTCAGAGGCAGTCACTGCATGTGATAATGGCATATGAATAAGATAGTTCCCCGTGGGGAGTTGAAGATGGGTAAATTTCTAAAATTTGTGTCTTTTTTATTGTAGATTTTATTTTGGCGTATTTTTTTTTTGTATATTGCAATTTTGGGATTTTTCGATTTTTGAAAAATAGCAATCATTGTAGCAAATAGTGATTCCGCTTTTACGCTGAATTACTGTAGCGAATAGTGATTTCGAAGCGGATTTAACAAAAAAAAATTATGATTGTAATGAACAGACTCATAACGGGATTATTATTCGCTACAGTGATTTCGCTTTTCCCATATGCGGAATCACTATTTGCTACAGTGATTCCGCTTTTACAAAAAGCGAAAAACCCAAAAATTGCAATACACTAAAAAGTTACACTAAAAGTATAATATATCGAAAAAAACATACCAAAATTAGAAAAAAATCCTAAAAGATGCGACTAATGTTGTGAACTTTTTTTTTAAATTATTTTACTTATTCATGGATGTAGATTGAAGCTAGTTATCTTCATAGTTAGGTAATTCTTAGTATATTGTTTAAACAAGTTTGACTAATATTATAATAAAAAATTGTTATTGGGATGCTCCTGTACCAAGAAAAATAAATTAAGTGCTCAATTTTAAGTTCTAATTGAACTTTTTTTTTTTTTGAAATATTAAATTTGTTGGAGGGATTCTAGATATCGGTCAGGCATAAAGAATCGTACGAGCAATTTATTGGACGCATCCTGTTTTAATGTTGGTTCATAATTTAACAATAATAATAATAATAAATGTAAAATATATTTAATAGTAATTTTAACATGTCTCACATTAATTAAATAGTAATCAATATATTATTTAATAATATTGGGCAACTTTAACTTTATATTTGAGGTGAGTTAGATCAATCACATTATCTTATATTAACTTTGAATTATTATTCGAAATTGAGCGTGTGAAGTGTACTTTAAGATAGAGCGTCAGCATTGTTTGTTAATCTATCTCACATTACTTAGGGAATATACTATATAGGGTATGTGTTAATCCTGAACGGGGTGTGAGTTAACTTGTGTCTTACATTATGTTCGGAACATATCATTTAAATTTTCGGGTTTTTTTTAACATATTCACATTATATTTGAAACATACCATCATCTGCGCATTATGTTGGGAACAGACTATCGACTTTGGATTATTGTTTGGGACTGTGGCTGAGCATGTGAACCTAAACCACATTATATTAGGAATATATCATCAATTCTACATTATGTTGAGGATATATTATTAATTTTAAGTTTAATTAAAATTAAAAAAAAACGTACCTTCAGCTAATTTTGGCAGCGAGTTAAACTTATGTTTTATGTTTAAAATACTTCAAATAAATCAGTGATTTGGATCGAATAATCCACCAAAAAAGCCAAACAAACAAGACTACATTTACATAATCGACAATCCATAAGTATTTAATTGGCCAGGATAGAGAAGAAACTATATCCCAATTATGAAGCTTGATTCATAATTCAATATTTTTATATCACTAGAAGTCTCGAACCGGGGTAGTTGTAATAGAAAGAATTTGATTAAACAAGTTCAATCATTGTTGATATTGATTGTACCTTTTTGACTAATTAATTGAAATTTCTCGTACAACCATTGTTAGATAGTCAACTTAAGACTCGTATTCCATATAAATTATTTTGTTTATTAGCAGATGCCGCAGACAAAAGCTACCAACTAAGAATTTAAAAATATCTTAGCAAATCCCAAGCTGGACGACAAACTTTCCTAGATTCCCACGTGAATTACGCGAGTAACATACCAATGTTTGAACACCATATTTTTCTCTCTCAATGATAATCCTATTAATAATGACTAAGAAAAATAAGACCGACTTTATTGACTTTAAAAAGGGAGGAATCCGTACTACTAAGTATATAGTTTTCAAAAATTCTAATACAGACAAGATTTGAATCGATTTCAAATTAATTATAATTACAAATATATTATATTAATTATTTAATTGAGTACTTTTCCTTAATTTTATATTAATTAGATACTAAATATAAATCACACTTCCTCATTACATATATCTAGACAAGTTAATTTTGATTAGAATTATTTTTTATTTTTTTGTCTTTTAAATTGTACTTTAAGTTATAACTACATGGTGGATCTAAAACGCATTTGAAATTCTTCTCAATTTTACAATTTACACCTCAAACTACTACATTTATCGTTCTAGAATTATCTTGAAGTCTCGAATCCAATCGACCAACTCAAGTTAACCAATTTGTTTTCTTTTTTAATTCTTAGAACATAAATATGTCTTATTATAAAAATAAGTCTACAAATAGTGCAATGAAAATGATGAAACAAATTTCATCAAAAAAAAAGGAGCTCATAAGAAAAGGGACCCATAACATTATGTTATTTTTGGGAGGTTGAATATCATAATTCTAATTAATGCACATGGATGATTCTAATTTCAATCCAAGTGTTCAATTTCCCAATAGGCAAAAACTATGGGTGGGTCTACTTCAAAGAGCTCGAGAAAGTTCTTGTTAGTCCTCCACCACAAAAGTGTACAAAGTTACAACCACTAAAATAAGAAGAAAAGAAAGAGAAGTGTAAAAGATTCCTTTGTGGATATCAAACCTATTAATAATATAAGAAAAATAGTAATCCTTAGCAGGAAATGATATCATAAATCATTAAGGATGCATTTTTGATAACTTTAATTATACTAAACATTTTATAATTATTGCGTCTTACAACA
>JBBMKE010000002.1:18502286-18512907 GCA_037834125.1 Lippia alba | reverse complement strand
ATAGATTATAATCACTATTGTAATGATTTGTTTTCTCACAGAAAACTGAAGAGTAATCGAGCTTCTGGAGGATGCATGACCATTTTATGATGATGTACCATGTTACAAGATCCATTTTTGGATTATAGAATTCTAGTTTGATATTTAGAGTGATGAAATAAATGGAAAATAATAATGTTGTTTATGGAGTAATAAATTAAAAAATGTGTTGTAAAAAACAGACTTTGTTAAGTGAAACAAGTTTAATGCATAATGGGATGGGGACTTTGTCCAGTTAAACAAATTTAATGCATAATGAGATGTGAACTTTGTCTAGTTAAACAAGTTTAATGCATAATGGGATGGGGACTTTGTCCAATTAAACAAGTTTAATGCGTAATTGAATGGGGACTTTGTCCAGTTAAATAGGTTTAATGCATAATGGGATGAGAACTTTGTCCAATTAAACAAGTTTAATTTGCAATTGAGTTGAGACATTGTCTAGTTAAACAGGTTAAATGCGTAATGGGATGGGGACTTTGTTCAGTTACACAAGTGTAATGCATAATGGGATGGGGACTTTGTCCATCGGAAGTGAAATCAATCAATTATGAGTATCATTATTGTATATTCTTGTCCACAACATTACACTTATGATAATCAATCAATCTTTAGTATCATTATGTAATATTCTTGTCCACAACATTAGACTTATGATAATCAATCAATCTTGGGTATCATTTATGTAATATTCTTGTCCACAACATTACACTTATAATAATCAATCAATCTTAAGTATCATTATTGTAAGATTCTTGTCCACAACATTACACTTATGATAATCAATCAATCTTGATTATCATTATTGTAAGATTCTTGTCCACAACATTAGACTTACGATAATCAATCAATCTTAAGTATCATTTATGTAATATTCTTGTCCACAACATTAGACTTATGATAATCAATCAATTTTGAGTATCATTATTGTAATATTATTGTCCTCATCCCATTACGCATTAAACCTGTTTAACTGGACAAAGTCCACATTCAATTATGCATTAGACTTATTTAACTGGACAAAGTCCCCATCCAATTATGCATTAGACCTGTTTAACTAGACAAAGCCCCCATCCCATTACACATTAGACCTGTTTAACTTGACAAAGTCCCTATTCAATTATGAATTAGACATGTTTAACTGGACAAAGTCCCCATTCAATTAGGCATTAGACATGTTTAATTGGACAAAGTCCCCATTCAATTAGTTATTAAACCTGTTTAACTAGACAAAGTCATCATCCCATTATGCATTTACAAAGCTTCACCTGAGAAAGTCCCCATCCAATTATACATTTACAACGTTTCACCTGATAAAGTTCCCATCCAATTACCCATTTACAACGTTTCACCTGACAAAGTCCCCATACAATTACGCATTTATTACTAGTTTTTAATGTTTTACTTAATAAAGTCTGTTTTTTTATTATTAATTTTTAACGTTTCACTAGACAAAGCCTGCTTTTTATAACTAGTTATTAATGTTTCACTTAACAAAGCCTGTTTTTATCACTAATTTTTAACGTTTCACTAGACAAAGTCTGTTTTTTTGACTAGTTTTTAAGGTTTCACTTAACAAAGTCTGTTTTTTATTACTAATTTTTAACGTTTCACTAGACAAAGTCTGCTTTTTATTACTAGTTTTTAATGTTTCACTTAACAAAGTCTGTTTTTTATTATTAATTTTTAACTTTTCACTAGACAAAGTCTTCTTTTTATTACTAGTTTTTAACATTTCACTAGACAAAGTCTCCTTTTAATTACTAGTTTTTAATGTTTCACTTAACAAAGTCTGTTTTTTATTATTAATTTTTAACGTTTCACTAGACAAAGTCTTCTTTTTATTACTAGTTTTTAACGTTTCATTTAACAAAGTCTATTTTTTATTACTCATTTTTTAATTCACTATGCAACAAAAGTGGCATTAAAATTGGTGAAATTTATTCACACAAATATACAAATACAACAATCCAAGCAAAAAAAAATTAAAAATAGTTATATAGAACATAGAATAAATACAAAGTCAAAATAGATTTCTTCCACAGACAGAACATCCTGCAAGTTCCACCATCACCTCAAACGCATCCACCAAAATCTCCTCCACTCTTCATTTTCTGTGAGAAAACAAATCATAGAAACATGATTAGAATTCCTAATTCAACAACAAACACAACAATATATAACAGTCAGTTTGACACAAGTCCCCTGTATGTTCACAAGATGAGCATACTGTAACAACTTCAGATATATTCAGAAATCCCGTAATCAGTTTATGCACAAATATATTTAAATATATACAAAAATCTTACAGTAAGTTTATGCAGAAATATATAAAAATTTATGTAGAAATATATGAAAATTAGCTTATACAAAAATATATTCAGATATATATCTGTATATATTTGTATATATTTCTTCATAAACTGACTGATATATATTGAAATCTCATAAATCTCAAACAATTATTTTACGAAAATCTCAAATTTCAGGAAGAAATATCTTTAGATATATGAGAAATTTCAAATCACGTTGCAAAAACTCAAATAAATTGGCAGTATAATTGGTAAAATCCCCAAAACATAGATAATGGATAGAGTCATTGTTCAAGAAACCAGCTAAAGTACTCACAATAATGGATAGAGTCATTGTTAAAAAAATCAGCTAAAATACCCAAACCAGTTAATAACTTTAGATTCAATATCAGATTACACAATAAAAAACAATTGCAAATTTAGTATCACACATCATCAAATCTATTGAGATATATGCAGAAATTCCAAATTGCAAAAATTTGAAATATATACAAAGATCACAAATTACAAAAATCTCTTCATAGGTATATACAAAAATCCCAATCTCATAACTCTCAAAAATCTCTTTAGATATTCACAAAATTTTTTAAAAATAAATCTCAAATCTCATAGCATACAAAAATCTTTTAAATATATAAACAAATTTCAAATCGCAAATCTTTTAAATATATGCACAAATTTCAAATCGCATATATGTGAATCTCAAATTTGCTGAAATTTATTCATAAATTTGAATCTAAAAAGAAAAATGATTACGGAAAGTACCTGAGATTAAACTTAATTTTGTCGACTTCTTCTTCTTCTTCTTCTTTTTCTTCTTCAACAACTGTAGGTGCCTTCGTCGGTGATGGTCGAATTTAAAAACCGATCAATGAATAAACTTTTCGTCAGCGATTGTCGGAATTCAAAATCGATCGACGAAGAAATGAGAAAATTAAGAATGGCGATGATTCAAGGGATATGGGTTGTCATTCTTCATTTTCAATGGCTACTTCAAGCAACGAATGATTGGCCTGCTTGCCGGCGGTGGTGTAATATCAGAAGAGGATGGTGAAGAAGATGAGATCTCATTCTTGAACTCATAAAGGGCATTATAGTATTTTTACAAGATTTGGGGGTTAAGAAAAAATATGTTGTATATTGAGGATGTAAAATAGGAGAAATTCAAAGTAGGGGTTTTAGGATAATTTCATTGCCTTATTGGGGATGTTTCATTAATTTGCCAAAAAAAAATGCGCTTACTGTGGCTAAAAATAAGATGGACCGTGGATGTCTTAAGACGGTGAAATTTTTTGACGGGACTTAAGACGGTGAAATTAATTGGTATTTATCAACTTTTTCTCATATTGTAACAAAGTGTTAGATATGATTAATTCTTCCAATGTAAAGTAATTATTGTTTAGCAATACTAAAGGAGCAAGTTACGGGGACTCAACTCAAGGTAGTATATTGAAGGTTTGATCATATGGTGAAGAATACTATTATTGTTCTATAGCTGGATTGAGTCAAATTTATACTGTTGTCAGTTTTTTAAATTTGTTTCGATGATATCAGCCCAGATCTACAACCACTTTTCATCTTCTGAGATTCGTTGCCACTCTTCCAAATCTGTTGTCATCCTTGCAGATCCAGCGGAGATCTCCGCCGTTGATTTTTTTAAGTTATGTTTTCTTTCGAGTCTTTCTACTATTTCCGCCTAACATAAGTTAGTTTCGTGCATTTTTCTTATATTTCTAGTCAAAATGAAATTTTATATATGAGATGGGATGAATAAACTTGGGCATGCTTACATGTCCAATCCTTGAAGGTCGTCATAAACAATTTGTAAAGGTAATCTTGCAAAAACAAATACGATTTGGATGACTTTGACTCCAACTAGAACATCTCATTTAGGTCCCTTCAACATTTGAAAATGAAATATGTTTTTCTCTGTCTCACAAAATCAAGAAGATAATAACAAGGATTAAATGGTCCATAGCGCTAGCTAGATCCTTTAACCAAGGTTTACGGTTCAAACTGTGGTCTTGTGGACGTAGAAATTTGGTTATGTGAGTTGCTCCATATTAAACCTTTGACCTACTCGATTCTTTGAAAATAAAATTCAAAAACCAGATAAAGATATTAAATGACCAAATTAAATCTTTGCCCTACCTGACCCCCTGAAAATAAAATTCGAAAATCAGATAAAGATATTAAATGACTACGTAATCAAAGTTTAAGTGGTTTAAATATTTAACACGCCCCTTCACGTGCAGGCGAACTCTCTTTTGATTTCATCTTGAACGTGTATTTTTCTTCTTTTCTTTGCCTTTTTAATAATGTAACGGTGACAATTCGACTTTAGAGTCTGTTTGCCCTGAGCTCTGATGCTATATTGAATGAACATTGAACACCTTATCTAAAAGTTTAAACTTGTTAGATAAGACTATCATTAAATATTTAAAGAATTTTTTGCACGGATACCCCCTGTGTTATGCCTAATTAGCACTCCGAATCCTGTTACTTGAAAATTCTCAAAGAAAACCCTAGGATTATATAAATTAGCATTGAAAACCCTGTAATTGTATTAAAATTAGCACTCAAAACCCTATAACCAAGGATGTAGGATTTGAAATGCTAAATGAGTAGTGCTAATTTATTACAATCACAGGGTTCTCTTTGAGAATTTTCAAATCACA
The DNA here is from genome assembly GCA_037834125.1 of Lippia alba. NCBI lineage: Eukaryota > Viridiplantae > Streptophyta > Magnoliopsida > Lamiales > Verbenaceae > Lippia > Lippia alba. The sequence goes on along the minus strand of JBBMKE010000002.1, from coordinate 18,507,878 downwards.
GGGTTTTGAGTGCTAATTAGATATATCACAGGATTTTTGGTGCTATTAACCCAATATTTAAACTTTCAACCCAAAAAAGAAATATTAAAACACTACTTTGACTTTCTCTTTATATATCTCTAACAGACCAGAGTTCTTACAAACTAGCTAGCTAACTTCACGTCCATTGTACAATGGGAAGTTTGAAGCAAGTCGACCAACTAAAGCACCCTTTACTTCCTTCACCCGAAGATCACGCTGATAAAACCAATAAGATTCATGATATTGCAGAATCCAATAATACCATTATTGATCAAGAAAACAAGAGCCTTGAGGCTAAGGTCTGGGAAGAAACCAAGAAGCTATGGCATATAGTCGGGCCGACGATCATATCCAGAGTTTCGAATGCAACCATGAACATCGTCACCCAGTCTTACGCGGGACACCTCGGTGATTTAGAGCTCGCTTCTGTTTCGATTGCCAACAATGTCATTGTGGGATTCAACTGGGGTCTTCTGGTAATATATATGTACTTCTCATTCAAATTCGGTTTGATTTTTTCGTTTAAGGTTGATTTTACAGAAACTGGGGTCTCCTTGAAGTTTAATTTATTTTTAAATCAAATTATTTTATTATTGCCGTAAAAATATCTCTGGCTAAAGTAATTGCAGAACTACAAAAACGGAGCTACCAGGGGCCGATCCAGGATTTTTAGACAGTCGGGCCTGAAAATTCTTAGACCGCTACGCTATACTCTAACCATATTTGCTTTTCAAACCATTTAATTTGAAAACTCCGGTTTTCATTTGCAAATTTAATTTTTGGACAAAAATATGACTTTTTGGTTGACAAGATCCCTTAGATATATATTTACCTCGAATCCGATCTCTAAAACGAACATTATAACTCTCAATACGTTTTCCTAGCCACAAATCACTAATTATGTCTTTAGGATTAAATTCTCCACTACCAATAATGTCTTTAGGATTAAATTCTCCACTACCAACATTGATTCTTGTTTAGTTGGCGATCGAACTTGATAATTCAATAGAACTCTTCATCTTTTGCTAATTCAAATACCAATTGCAATATTTTTGGGTATCATATCCAATTTGTAAAGATAGATAAATTTACAATTGGATATATATGTGAGTTTGGTTATAAATTTTGGATTGGGTATATAATTTTTTTTAGTGGAAGGTGGGGAAGGTGGGCGTGGGTGGGGTGGGTGTGAGCCCCCCTTGGCCTATGTTGGCTCCGCCCGTGCTACCAGAGAATGGTTTTATTACTCATACAAACTAAAACATTTGGATCATATCTTAATTTACAATGCCTAAGAATTTGTTCAACTTGCTGGAGTTATATATTGTTCCTTCAAAATGGACCTATTTTGGGGAAGGAAGTGTTTTGAAAAAAATAGTAGTATATCTTACGAAATGTGTGAGATTTGAGAATAGAAATATGTTCGTTTCCTTAATTGTTTTAAGAATAAAATGTTCTTTTTTTTTAAAATGTAAATGCCTTTCCATATATGTTTTATGTAGCTAGTTAATTGGGTTGAATATTAGTATATTTGGTAAGTGATATATACATTTCACATCAGAGTAATGGTTGAAAGATACATAAGTACATTCATAAGCTTTCTTGTTTGTCCAGAAAGGACATCCATACACATTTAATTAGTATATAATAATTTGGAATTGCTAAATAATACTTTGATTAAAAAAAAGAAGATGCGCTTCAAAAAGAAAGTTCGATTTTATTTCAAAGTTAAAAGAAAATCTTATGCAAAATTAAAAGCGAATAAAGCCTAAAATTCCATTCCAAAGTAATAAAGATGCATTCTAAAGTTGAAAAGTAATTATTAATAATAAAAAATTCTGATTTCGTCCCGATTCAGCTAGGAATGGCAAGCGCATTAGAGACTCTATGTGGACAAGCATTCGGGGCGAAGAAATACCACATGTTAGGCATATACATGCAAAGATCCTGGATCGTTCTCTTACTGTGTTGTTTCCTTCTTCTCCCTCTCTACACCTTCGCCACACCAATGCTCAAGCTATTAGGCCAACCAGACGATGTTGCGCAACAGTCGGGGAATGTAGCGCTCTGGTTTATCCCATTGCACTTCAGCTTCGCGTTTCAGTTCCCTTTGCAGAGATTCTTGCAAAGTCAACTAAAAACAGGGATACTAATTTGGGTTTCCTTGCTGGCGATGGTGGTGAACTTGATTCTTAATTGGGTTTTCGTGACCAAGTTCGGGCTTGGAGCTGTAGGTATCGCGCTTGCTTTAGATATATCGTGGTGGATTCTGGTGTTGGGCTTGTTTGGGTATGTGGCTCTTGGTGGGTGTCCGAAGACATGGACGGGGTTTTCGCTACAATGTTTTTCCGGACTCCTGGAATTTCTCCAGCTCTCGGCTTCATCTGGTGTTATGCTATGGTCACTCTCTATATCTTTCTCACTCATTAGATGAACTATGTTATGTTTGGATTGGTACACAATGAGCTTTGATGTATTGAAATATCATCCATGCCCTATTTACAAATTTTCACCCAATTATTAACCTCACTCCTAGGTCTGAGTCTCGTCAAGTTAGAATGAATTATCTTTTATATTAAACATGATATGACATTTGGTCAATAGTATTTAATTTCATTTAATCAACGCAGTTAAATTTGGAAAACTTATCTTTTATATCAAACACTTCCAACATTACAAGTTTGATTTGCTTTATTCTTTTGACAATGTGAGTATATTTTCGTTGTTGAAATTGCATTCTTTTATTTGCCCTGCAGTTTGGAGAATTGGTACTACAGGATATTGATCGTGTTGACTGGAGTTTTCAAGAATGCTAAGTTAGCCGTTGATGCATTATCGGTTTGGTAAGATTAAGTATTAAACAGTTTTTGAATTTTTGTGAATTGAGAATATATGCGCTTTTTTGTAAAGAATAATTACAGTGACATACTATGCGATTTGACATAATTTAACAAACTTCTCCTGACCTTTAAGAAATTTCAAAAACTTCCATAGTATAAAAAAAGAAATGCACATTATTACAACTAGACTCATGAATTTATTGATTTAATATGCCAAACCAAATCGGAGAGTATAAGGGGAAAATTTTCATAATTTCTCGAACCTCCTCTGGAAGTAGTAATTCCTATAAAAACAATACATAATCATGTTACCAATTAACTTATTAGTGAATAAATTCGCAGTATGACCATCAATTCTTGGGAGATGATGTTTGCACTTTCCTTTTTTGCTGGAATTGGGTAAGTACAAAGAGTTAAATTATTTTTAGCCTAACTATACATTAATATTTCTTCTTTAATTTCCAATATAAAATTTGAAATTGCTTATGTTAAAATGACAGGGTAAGGGTTGCAAATGAGCTTGGGGCAGGCAACGGAAAGGCAGCAAAATTTGCCACAAAAGTTTGTGTGGTGCAATCAACACTAATAGGCCTATTCTTTTTTACCATAGTATTAATGTTTAGGGGTCAATTAGCATTACTATTTACTTCCAGTGGTGAAATCGTCAAAGCAGTGGAGAACCTCTCATTCCTCTTGGCTCCTTGCATTCTTCTCAACAGTATTCAACCAGTTCTTTCAGGTACAAATATATCGCGTACTCTAATGGTTAAGTTTAAAAGTTATATTTTGTGGCATTGTGTCATGTTGGACACTTATGTCGGACTTTAATTAAAAAAATAATGTCAAGATTTAGGATGAAAAGGCTAATTACTAGAGTTGATTTTAAATTGAATATAGAAATGAATAACAGCAAAGAATATGTAATCCAATAATCTAACTTCAGAGCAAAAAACTGTAATTCCTATAACAAGATACTTATTCAGTGCTCGAGGAATATAAATGTTGATATTAGTGAAGGTGCATTTTTTTCAAATGCCTTTGAAGAATCTAACTTGAGAGAGAAAAAAATTTGTAGTTTGTCTAAACAATTATTGCCTTCAATTTTCTTGAAGAGTTTGCTTATGATTAATTCTTCTCAACAGGGCTGGCTGTTGGATCTGGATGGCAATCATGGGTTGCATGGATAAACATTTTTTGTTACTATATTGTTGGTCTCCCCATTGGATTTGTTATTGGTTGGTTCTTCCACTTCGGAACTGCGGTAAATATTCTTGCTTTTTTTAATATTAATTAGCTATTAAAATTATTATTTATTTTAATAAGGATCGTGACTAAATATTAATGTTAATTAATTTCTTTTTCCTATGTTTGTTATGGATTATTTTAGGGGATTTGGGCCGGAATGATTTTTGGTGGAACAGCTGTACAAACCATCGTATTGGCTATCATCACAACAAGAACAAACTGGGACGTCGAGGTACATATATCTAAATATGTCGATTCAAAATTGCTATTTTATAATGTGTGTTTTCGTGATGATTTGAAAATTTGAAAATTAATAATTATTCTCTTTTATGCAATTTTCCAGGTTGGAAAGGCAAGCATGCGTGTTGAAAAATGGTCAGCTTCTGATACGGAATCCCATTAGAAATCTTTATTAAATTTTGGGGCTGTATTTTGGACTACTTTGATACACTTTGTTACTAAATTATTGGTTTCCCCATTGGATTTGTAATTGGTTCGTTCTTCCACTTCAAAATTGCGGTATGTTGGAACCTTATTTTTTCCTTTTAATTTGTTTTGTTTTGACTTTATTGTTTCACGCTTTTTGTAAAAGCGTGTTTTATTTTGTGTTCCTTTCTTCTTGTGACACGCTCCTCCTGTTACCGTTGTACGCGTGTCTCTATTTATACCTTTGTATCTGTGACTTTGTAGGCATGAGAAAATAAAATTTTACAGATTGAAACCCTATGTTTGTTCATCTTCTTCACCTTTCCTCTGCCGTCACCTAGGGTTTCTACACGGTACATATTCTTTTTTTTTTTCTTTTGATATGAATGTTAATGGTTACTTATTTTAGTAATGAATTTTTTTTGTATTAACAGAAACCGATAGAAAACTTGTTGATGAGATCTTCATCCTGCCCTAACTCGAGACCCGCCGGTGGAGTATTCCGCGCTTTCTCTTCTATCATATCTTGTCCCCTATTAGCCAAAATTTAATCAGCCACGCTATCAAACCCAAAGGATGATCTCTAATGTCCCCCTTATGAACGATCGAGCTCCACCACCATCTTAGAATCACATCTCACCCTCGACTTTGTGGAAGCATCGTTTCCATGCCATCAACAGCCCCTCGCAAAGCTCAACTAATTCTGTAGTGGTTATTGAAGCAGCCCCCACTTTCAAAGCAAAACCGACGATCCAACTTCCTTGCTCATCTTGAAGAACCCTACCCGCAGCGGTAGTGTTGTTTTTGTTAGGAAAAATAAATAAATCTACTATTTTTCCCTTTCCCCTCCGGACCGCTTTCAAGCAAAAAATAACAGAGAAATTAAGGAGAATGACAACACAAAAATTTAACTTGGAAAACTCCCCAATTGGAGAAAAACCACGGGCCCTTCAGAAAAATATTCACTATATGGAAATTATTATACCATACAATAAACAATATTTCTCTCACACCCTCACTTCCTAAAATACTATACTCAAAGAGATCTCCAAGAGAACTA
>JBBMKE010000002.1:18492168-18502186 GCA_037834125.1 Lippia alba | reverse complement strand
TCATCCCTAAAAGTTTAAAAAATTAGGCCTAATTACAAATATTAACAAAAGTTAGGGACTAAAATATAATTTTTAAACAATCATGGATTACGTTGTAATTAGACTTAAATACAAGGTAGTTGGATGTAATTTTCCCTTAAAATTATTATAAAATTGTGTCGTATTGTATTAAACATTTGTATAGAATTTCATATCGTATAAAAACGATATTTATATCATATTGTATCTTTATCACTGTATCTATATCTATACATTATACATCTACATTATATATTATCATCCAAATTAGGGATAAATATTTTGAATATTATGTACTATCGCGATTTTTTGAATTTCCATCATAAACTATAAAAAAGTTGATGTTTGCTACCTTGACTATTGTCTTATAAAAAAGTGTAACCTGATTCCATTCATTATCTGACACGTGGAAAAAAATTTATATACGTGTCACACATCCATTGGAATCAAGTTGCACTTTTTTACAAAACAATAGTTGAAATCGCAAATGCCAACTTTTTATAGTTCTGAATGAAAATTCCAAAAATATGATATCACATGATATTCAAAATATTTATCTCCCCAAATTAATAGTTTGAAACGAAATAACTTTATATTGTAGGAAATAATTACATCTAACTATCCTGGATTTAAACCTAATTACAACGTAATACATTATTATCAAGAAATTTCATTTCAGTCTCTATCTTTGAGAACCATTTGTGGTTCCTAGGGTTGCTTTATGTCATTCCAAAAATATTCATGATATATTATTAAATTCATAATTTGTGGAGATCGTTTTACTTATATTTGTAAACTTTATATTTGTAAACTTTATGAATGATTTTATAATTTTAGTAATATATTCAATATACAATCATTCATAATTTGGCATGCTCTCCACTGAATTATCAAACCCAATTATTGAAGGTTGTCATTGACAATTTGTAAACGTAATCCACGCATGATTACTTTTATTTGTGTGTGAGATAATTATTCAGTGATTATTTATAATAAAATTATTCTTTTTCCCAGGACTCGTGTTCTCATTATTTAGTCTAAACAATTAAGGGGTTTGATAGAGTAAAAGACACTCGTTCAATGCAAACTAAGTTCAAATTCAATGTTTGTTATGGAATAATTCCAATCTCTCTATTAGTTATCTCATTTCCAAAATGTTTATACTTCAATCAGACCAATCGTATAACCATTACTGTCATACTCTATACCAAAAAAATATTGGTTAAAGAATGTATGAGAAATTACAGCAGTAAAAATCTTGCCAATAAAGGTCTTTGGATAATCTAAGAAAAATATTTTAGGTTAGTAAGTCTAACGAGATATGACACTAAATTCTTTAATTAAGATTCAGTGTTCAGATTGTGATTTTGCATAAACAATAAGATTGAGAGAGTACCCTCTATAAGGCATATATATTGTACCCGAATTCGAAAAGAGATTTCAGAGCAAAATATAAAAATATTAAAGCATCTTTACTTTTTCTTACATCTCTATAAAAAAATACCAAAGTTCTCTTACATGCTAGCTAACTTAACAGCCATTGTTAAAATGGAAATTTTAGAGCAAGATGAAGAACTAAAGCAGCCTTTAGTACCTTCATCACAAGATCACGTTGATAAACACCACAAGTTTCATGATATTGCAGAATCCAGTAATACCATTATCAATCAAGAAAACAATAGCCTTCAGGCTAAGGTTTGGGAAGAAACGAAGAAGCTATGGCATATCGTCGGGCCGACTATCATATCCAGAGTTTCGAATGCTACCAGTAACATCGTCACCCAGTCATACGCAGGCCATCTCGGTGATTTAGAGCTTGCTTCTGTTTCGATTAACAGCGTTATTATGGGATTCAATTGGAGTCTTCTGGTAATATTTCCCAAACTTTTCATTCAAATTCGTTTTGATTCGCACCGAACTAAGAAAAATTTCTGACTTCGTCCCTGTATTGGTTTCAGCTGGGAATGGCGAGTGCATTAGAGACTCTATGCGGACAAGCATTCGGGGCGAAGAAATACCACATGTTAGGCATATATCTGCAAAGATCTTGGATCGTTCTCTTACTTTGTTGTTTCCTTCTTCTCCCTACCTACACTTTCGCCACACCGATTCTCAAGCTATTAGGCCAACCGGACGATGTTGTGGAACAATCGGGGAATCTATTGCTCTGGTTTATCCCGCTGCACTTCAGCTTCGCGATTCAGCTCCCGTTGCAGAGATTCTTGCAAAGTCAGCTGAAAACAGGGATACTGATTTGGGTTCCGGTGCTGGCAATGGTGATGAACTTGATTCTTAATTGGGTTTTCGTGACCAAGTTTGAGCTTGGAGTTGTTGGTATCGCGCTTGCTTTGGATATATCGTGGTGGATTCTGGCGTTGGGGTTGTTCGGGTACGTGGTTTTTGGTGGATGTCCGAAGACATGGACGGGTTTTTCCCTCGAGGGTTTTTCCGGGCTCCTGGAATTTCTCCAACTCTCTGCTTCATCTGGTGTTATGTTATGGTCTCTCTCTCCCCTTTCTCTCGAGTAATTTTAGTCCGAAGCTAATTCGATTAAACTAGTGTAATAAGAGAGTAAGTGTTCGGCACTAATCATATAGTCAGTGGAAAATTTAAGAAAAATGTCAAATCAAATATTAAATATAATAAACTTATCCTTTCAATTGGTCAGATTTCTCCAAATCGAGTTTGAGTTAGAATTCTCCCCATTTCTTTCACATGTGATCTACCTAGTATTTGGATAGGGGCTTGATGAAAAATATTAAGTTGCTTAGTAGGTATTATTAATATTACTGACATTTCGTATGATTTGAATTTTTTAACTACAGAAGTAAATATGTTTTAGTCACTGAATTGGATTCTTTTGTTCGCCCTGCAGTTTGGAGAATTGGTACTACAGGATATTGATCTTATTGACTGGATTTTTCGAGAATGCTAAGTTAGCAGTTGACGAGTTAACAATTTGGTAAGATTATTTAATTTTAAAATTTCCTGATTTCGCGGATAATTACACTAAGCATACTATGAGACTTGACATATTACACGAACTTCACCTAATTTTTACGAAACTAAAAAAATTTCCGTACTCAAAGAAATCTAAGTTACTGCTATATCCATCCAATAGAAGTATGGTTCGATGTCGAATTTATTATGAATCTTCTCTCTCTCTACGATCACTATTTGACTGTTGATTAATGTTAAATCAAATCCTAGTGTGTGTCACATAAATTTTTTTGTAATTTTTCAAACCTATGATATCTCCTCCAAATAACTCCAATAAAAATAATACGAAATTGTGTTGTAAATTAGTTCATTAATGAATAAATTTGCAGTATGAGCATCAATACTTGGGAGATGATGTTTCCACTTTCCTTTTTCGCCGGAATTGGGTAACTACATAGAGTTAAATTATTTTGGGATCAACGAATTTTGCTATTCAAATTATAAACGTTTAGTACTTTCACATTTTAAGTTTCATTGCATACTGTCATCTCTACTTAATATTTTGTTTCATACTTGTATCCATAATTAGTGTTTTCTACAATAGAACACCTCCAGGCTCCAACTCACTTTTAGTGATTTGAGTGGTCTGAACATTAAATGCGCACATGGCTTTAATAAAGATAAAATAATCTATGGAATGACAAATTTGTTCTTACTAAGTCATGTGCAAATCACGTGTTTACTATTCAGGCTACCGAAACCACCAAAAATCAACCGGAGATGGGTTTTTATAAAAAATGCAAAGTAGGGATGACAGTATACACCAAAATTTGGTTTGAGTGTGAAAATAAAAAAACGCCTATAGTTCAGGTGACAAAAAATTTTATCCCAATTATTTTTGGCCTAACTATTCATTATTTTCTTCTTTCATTTCCCATATAAAATCTGGAATTGTGTTTGTTAAAATGACAGAGTAGGGGTTGCAAATGAGCTTGGGGCAGGCAATGGAAAGCCAGCAAATTTTGCAACAAAAGTTTGCGTAGTGCAATCAACACTAAGAGGACTATTATTTTTTGCCATAGTATTAATATTTAGGGATAAATTAGCATTAATATTTACTTCCAACGTCGAAGTCCTTCAAGCATTGGAGAACCTCTCATTCCTCTTGGCTTCCAGCATTCTTCTCAACAGTGTTCAACCAGTTCTTTCAGGTACAAATTTGCGGCATAAAATTATGACAGTGAATATAATTTTGTTTTTAACACAAACTACCGAGTGGAATTTGAACCAACCTCTGTAGGCTTGGTGAATATAATTGTTGATATTAATGAAGTTGCATCTTTTTCCAATTTAGAAATGCCTTTCAAGAATCTAACTTCAGGGGAAAAAACAAATGTAGTTTCTCTAAACAATTATTGCCTTCAATTTTCTTAAAGTGTTTGCTTATGATTAATTCTTCTCAACAGGGGTGGCTGTTGGATCTGGATGGCAATCATGGGTTGCATGGATAAACATCTTTTGTTACTATATTGTTGGTCTCCCCATGGGATTTGTTATTGGTTGGTTCTTCCACTTCGGAATTGCGGTAAATGTTCTTGTTCTTTTTAATATTAATGTTAATGATTACTTATTTTAATAAGGATCGTGACCTAATATTAATGTTAATTAATTACTTTTTCCTATGTTTATTATGGATTATTTTAGGGGATTTGGGCAGGAATGATTTTTGGTGGAACAGCAATACAAACCATCATATTAGCTATCATCACGATAAGAACAAATTGGGACGTCGAGGTATATATATATATATAATGATGTCGATTTAAAGTTGTCATTTATAATGTGTGTTTTCTATGAATGATAATTTAAACATTTGATATTCAATATATTATTGATCATTTGTGCAAAATTTTCAGGTTGAGAAGGCTTGCATGCGTGTTGAGAAATGGTCAATCTCGGATATGGAATCTCATTAGGAATTCTTTTTGGTGTTTACATGTTTGGAATTTTGTATTCGGCTCTAATGCACCGACATCTTAAAAAATATCATGTTATCATATTTGTATCATGTTGTATTCGTATCGTCGTATCTATATCTATGAATCATAGATATTTGGAATACTAATTTCATGCTCTTGAAGTTTGGGATTCTACTACGTTTTTGTTATCTTAATAAATTTAAATTATTTACATTCAAAGTATTGTGTAGCATTACGTATTGAGTTTATAAGTACGCACTACGCAGGCTCCGGACTGTGGGTAGAAACAAGAAAATATATGATGTAGCGATAACTATGTATATTTGTACATAGAACTATCACATGTATCATGTTTAGATTAAAACCATCCCATTAGAACCTTTTTTTTTTTACGACCAGCCACAGCAACAAGACTAAATAGACTCTCTAACCACAATAGCTAAAATAAAGGACGGATAATCCGAAGACCCCACGCAGGCCGAAGCCGCATTACGAGCAAGAAGGTGGGCAACTTCATTTGCACCACGCCTAGTAAACGAAACCCGAACATCTTCAAACCAGCACAAAGGAGCTTGGCAACCGAGATGATATTACCAATATCCGAGTTATCTTCTTCATCCGCCAACATCCGATTAACCACATCCAAACAATCTCTTTCGATAACCACGTACTTCCACCCGAAATCCCTTACCACTTTTAACGCCGCGACGGCTGCCAGAGCTTCCGCCACCAAGGAATCCGTACAATTTCTAACCCAATTAGTTTCCCACCCGACACAGTTTCCGTGTTCATCCCTCGCAATCACACCTGTTCCGATGGCGTTATCCTCCAAGAAAACTGCCCCATCGTAATTAAGTTTGATCTATCCACTATCAGGTTTACACCAACTAACCCCCTCCGGAATCCTCTGCTGCCAGCCAAGTTCATCATCGATACATCTTTCAGACAACAGGTTAGCTCTCGCCATTTCAACCAGTGCCAATTGAGAGACGCAGGCCCCCTATTCTCGCTTACGATTCCTGCAGATCCAGATTTCCCACAGTAAAGCCAACAACATCTCCCCCTCCTCAGCTAATAACGACTCTAACAGCCTAATCAAAGAGGATCCAAAGTCGCCATTGAGTCTCGAGACCACCTGCGGTGAAAAGGGTGAAGCCCTCCAAACCTCCCCAACCCACGGGCAAAGCAGAAAAACGTGGGCCAAGTCCTCCTCTTCACAGTTACAGTGGATGCAAGGTGCACTAGTAACACAATGGCGTTTTAAAAGATTGAGACCCGTCGGAACAATATCATGAACCAACCTCCATAAGAAGTGCTTGATTCTCAAGTGCGCCCAAACTCTCCAAATAGTGCGCCATTTCTTGTCTGCTACAACCTGGTTAAGCATTCCATTCTCTCTCAACTCTAACTCTCTTGCCAAATGATAGGCGCTTTTGACCGAAAAATTTCCGTTCTTATTGAAGTGCCAAACCAGTTTATCATTTCTAGGAATCGAACCTAACGGGATTCTCAAGATATTGGCTGCATCACTACCACAAAAAACCGACAGCACCAACGCTTCATTCCAGCGCATAACTCCCTGCTCCAAAAGATCTGACACCATAACAGGTTGCAGGACTGGGGAAGCTCTCGTCAGTGGCTTGAAACCGCTGCTATAAGGGATCCACTTATCTTCCCAGATCCAAATAGATCTTCCATCGCCAACCCGCCATCTAACTCCAGCCGCCAATAAATATCTCGCACCAACTAGGCTCCGCCAAGTATAAGACGGCGACCTTCCCAGATTTGCTTGCCAAATATCCGTATTAGGGAAGTATTTGGCCTTCAATAAACGACTTAAGAGACTATCCGGGAAATTTATCACTCTCCAAAGTTGCTTAGCTAACATTGCATCATTGAAAGCTCGGAAATTACGAAATCCGAGACCACCCCTGGACTTAGAATAACTGAGCTTGTTCCAAGCCATCCAATGCATTTTCTTAGAGCCTCCATTACTCTACCAGAAATTACTAATAGCTGAATCAATGTCATGAAGCACAGTATCCGGTATCCTAAAATAATTTAGAGCATACGTAGGAATCGCTTGCAAGACAGCTTTTATGAGGACCTCCTTCCTGCCTTGGATAAGAAATTCTCCGAATAACCGTGTATACGCCTTCTAATCTTGTCCAGAATGCCGACAGACACAACTCTCTTCGACCTTCCCACAACCGAAGGAAGGCCTAAGTACAAATCCAGCTTGTCAACTCTTTTAACTCCTAAGACCTCCGACAGCCCCCTTTGCACATCAAAACTCACATTCTTACTAAACATTACTGAAGACTTTTGAAGGTTAATCGTTTGACCTGAAAGTCTCTCATAAGTTCCCAACACATCCTTGATACAAAAGAAGGCCTCTAGGTCTGCCTTACCGCAAATCATAGTATCGTCAGCAAACAATAAATGTGAAATCGTAGGTGCACCTCTACACACATGTACCCCTTGCAACCTCCCACACTGTTCCTCCACCCTTAACAGAGCCGACAAGACATCTGCACACAAGAGAAATAAATAAGGGGAAAGGGGGTCCCCTTGATGGAGACCCCTTTCCTAGACCAGCAAGCCAAAATCACACCCATCTAACAAAAAAGAGTAAGAAACAGAAGAAATACATGTCATAATACGGGAAATGAACAAAACAGGAAAACCTAACCTGATCAAGAGACGTTTGAGGAACTGCCATTCCACGCGGTCATACGCTTTGCTCATGTCGAGCTTCAGGTTAAAGAAACTAGCCTTTCCTGCATTCTTACTCTTTAAGAAATGATTAATCTCAAAGGCGACAATGACATTATCACTAATGAGACGACCCGACATAAAGGCAGATTGGTTCGAGGAAATGATATGGTTAAGAAGGGGTTTAATAGGATTTGCAAGGACTTTAGAGGCTAACTTGTAGATAACATTGCACAGGCTGATAGGTCTAAATTGGGTTATAAGCTCCGGGGTCTTGCATTTTGGGATGAGCACAATATGTATGAAATTCAATTTCTTATCAAACCGACCATAATTGAGAAAATCAAGGACACAATTAACAACATCCCTTCCCACAATATCCCAATAATGCTGGAAAAAGTACAGGGGAAGCCCATCAGGGCCAGGAGATTTAAAGGGTTACATAGACTTAAGAGCAGAAGTTACCTCCGAGGTCGTGAACCGGGATATGAGGCAGCTCCCCATGTCATCACTAACCCGCTTCGAGATACACTGTAAGCCCTGCTCAATATCTTCAATCGGACACTGATTAGAGGAGAAGAGATTTCCAAAGTATTTTTCAATAATCCTTTGAATATCCTCCAGATTGCTACATTTCAACCCATTCTCATCGTAGAGGAAATCAATATGATTGTTCCTTTGTCTCTGCTTCGGTTTTGAGTGAAAAAATCTCGTGTTTCAATCCCTTTCTTTAAGCCAATGCATTTTGGCTCTCTGTTTCCAAACTATCTTTTCGTTACGTGGCACATTCTCAATTTTTCTTTTGATATCCGCCATTTCAACTTTAACCTCCTCCGTAATAACTCCTTGTTGTAACCTTTGGAGTTTAGCTTCTAGCTTAGGAATATCTATCTCTCCACTCCTTCTCAATGACTGTCTTCAATTCATTAACCCAACCTTACAATTGTCAGCACTGTTAATAACCGACTCTACTGTTGAACTCCCGAAAGAACCTTCCTACATCTCCGAAACAATTCTTCTGCATTCCTCGGTTCTGACCCAATAGGCTTCGAACCTAAAGGGGCGGTTCTTTTTCGGTCTCTTAGCTACCACTCTTTTAAGAGTAGTCAAGATAGGCAAATGAACTGAGCAAGAAGCTGTAAGGTGCTTCACACGAGCCTGAGGGAACAGTGATCTCCAGCTATCAGAAGCAACTGATCGATCAAGCCTCTCTCTTAGAGTATGAGACGTAACACTATTTCTAGTCTAAGTAAAAGCCGGTCCAGAGTCGAAACCCAAATCAGACAACCCGACATCATTCAAAGCATCCGCAAACTCCTGCATAAGATTCAACGGGCGGGCATTACCGCCTTCTTTCTCCTCATTACTGATAATCTCATTAAAGTCTCCACTCACTAACCAAGGTAGAGACCTGTCTCTTCCTAACTCCCGAAGTAAATCCCAAGACCGTCTCCTATTATGCCACTCCGAAAAACTATAGAACCCCGTAAATCGCCAAGGTGGAGCTCCATCCAAATCGGAAACCCGCACATCAATGTGATTACGAGAATAACTGATGAGTGTAACATCTAAATCTCTCTTCCAAAACAACACAAGTCCTCCACTACTACTAAAAGCATCTACACCCACACCATTCATATCCAACTACTGTTTTAAACTATTAATCCTCCTTTGGTTGCACCTAGTTTCACAGAGAAAGATAATTGAGGGGTTATGTTCCCGAATGAGGGAACGAAGACTATGAACTCGCCAAGGACCCCCTGAGCCCAGACAGTTCCAACTTAGGCAACTCATTGGGATCAACAGAGCCACGAAGCGACTGCCGCCGTTGAATTTGTGATGTCCGACAGGGGAGAAAGCTTGGGAGTGATTTTGGATGGTTGAGGAACAATCAAATTCGATGAAGTGGAGATATCGACATTTTTAAGAGAAGAAGATGAGGCCGGTTTTTGAGCACGAAATTTTCGTAGTTTCTTGGAACTTGGTTGATTAGATTCGGGTAAGCTGAACTGAAGAGGAATGTTAACAAGATTGGCATCAAGGGATAAAGCGAAAGTGGTTTGGGGAAGAAGGGAGTTCTTGATGAGTGTTTCGGTAGGGGTAAGGGAGATATTGTAGGTATCAGGGATGTCACTAAGTTTGATTCTCTGCTTATCTGGACTAGAACTATCAGTAAAGGGATGTGGACGAGGGATTTTAGTGACCATCGAATCTTGATTGATAGTCAGAGGGTTACTGGAATTAATAGAGATGGACTTGTTTGCTGGAGTGAAATGGTTGGGTTGGTTGTGTTAGGAATAGTGCCCTAGAAAGCCGATTATAATATCCGCTTTGTACTTTTCCTTATTGTAATCACAGACAATCTT
>JBBMKE010000002.1:18464741-18479067 GCA_037834125.1 Lippia alba | reverse complement strand
TGAGTGATCCTTCAAAAGGACATAATCACATAAACAAGTCTCAACAGAGTCTACATCGACACTCCCACTGTCTGTTGAACTCTTGACTTGGAGATATTTACTAATCCTCACTTATGGAGTCAAGAACTTATTTCATATGCCTTTCCCATAAAAGTAAAATTCTTGACAGCATCTCGGATTAGGGGAGTTCAAAACATGCAAACTAATAGTCTACCCTAACAGACAAACAAGCACATAAAGAAATGTTGCCAGTGAACAAAATCATTTCATTTATTATTCAAAGATTGATTGTGATTTTACAAAGAATAAGTAAAGCGTTAATTGCTTTCAGGCACTATTTCTAACAATATTACTAAATTATACAATCTAAATGCACAAAGTCTTATATAGCTAAATCATTCCACACATTTTAGTCATTGTATTTTATGAGAACTCATTGCAATTAGTAAACACAATTCCTAATTAACAGAACTCCACATACTCGAATTTAATAACCCAACTTGAGTTGTACAATTTCAATTTTCCATAATAATTATAATTTAACCAACTTACAGATATGATTATACAATATTCATTCTCATAATTACAATTGTTGACAATAATCCAATTCCAACACAAGCATCAATCACATTTTACCCAAGGGCTTTGAAGGACTTGATCCGATTAACCATTAAACTCAAAATGCACAACATCAATTCAACAATTTCATGACCAATATTCATAAGTTCAAATATACGATTATCACTTCACTTACACAAAAACCATAACAAAGATTAATTAGTTCAATTAAATGACACGCTAATTAATCAAGAGTATATTAAACATTCATACATTAATCTTATTACAATTTATACAGATTCGCATATAAATATGAAATTGGGGAGAGATTGGATTACAATTAGAAGAGAGATGCAGCAGTCGGTGGTTGACGATGCTTGGTAGCCGGAGATGGTAGTGGCTGACAATCAGAACTCCAGCGAAGATCTGCTGGCGGTAGAGATGCGGTGGAAGGCTGACGTTCTCGGTATTGGGTGGTGATGTCGTAATGGTGGCAGTCAAGGGTCTTCTTCTGCAGATCGGAGATGGTGGCTTGTGGTGGTGCGTGAGGCGGCGTACCAATGAGTGGAGACATTGGCAGTCGCGGGTGGTGGCGGCAGCACTGAGTTGTGACAGGCAATGGTGGGCTCTTAGTTGAGGCTGCAGTGGTGCGTGAGATTGCCGTGGTGGTTTTGGAATGATGGTCAGCGGCGGTGATATTGCTACGCCGTTGTTGTTGCTGGTCCGAGAAATCGGAAGGGAAAAGGAAGAGGGGAAATTGGTGGTGGTGGTGTTGTGTTGCTGGCGAGATGGTGGTCGGTGAGACTGAAGTTGAGTTCGCCGGTGGTGGTTTGTAGTCAGTGGCAAAGAGAGGAAGTAGGGTTGGGGCTGCGCTGCTGCTATACGAGAAATGGGAGAAAAAGAATAATAAAGCTGCTAGGGTTTCTGGTATAAGAAGTCTCCAAATCTTGAAATTGCACACATGTCCCTCTGGTGTTTAATATTGCAAATAGGTCCACATATTTCAAATAAAGTTAGTTGAGTCCAAATAAATATTTTGAAATTATAAGAGCATCCCAAGACTTTAAAGTAGTGTACAATTAAGTCCAATTAAACAATTAAAACATGAATAAAGAAATTCAAACATGGGCAGAGTTGAATAACGAATCGTCTCGATCGCACGAAACGACACCGTATCTTAGTCCGAAATTGCAGGGTGTCACATAAACATTATAAGTGTGGGAGGTGTGTCTCAAACGTGAAGCTCGGAAGTTTGGGTCCAAGATCAATCCAAGGGGTTGAGGTTCGAGAGTCATCTCATGTTAGTATGAACACGATGGTTAGAAGGCTACACTAGGGTTTTGCCAAGCGTCGGGTCTTCAATGTTAAAGATAGTAAATTTTAAAGAAAGATTTAAGTGAACTAAAGAGTTTGATATAAATGTGTATTAAAAGTCTGGCCAAACTAAAATACATGGAGTGGTATTTATATGAGAATATACTCAAACATATTTCCAAGTAATTAGGTACAAATCCACCAATAAAAAAAAAAGACAAGTATGATCCAAATGAGTCATTCTTCTGGTCTCTCTTAACTCTCCCAAATATGATCTACGACAAATAGCCCATTTGCTTCACAGGCTGGAAGGCAATGTAGTTCAATTTTATCAAACCATAATATGATTGGAGCAGCCTCAACACAACCTTACCTTAGCTAAATTTCACTGGTGCTACCTAAACAGTAGGTAAGCGGCAGATGTGTGACGTTTGGAGCTGTCGTTCGTGCACTTGTCCCAAATGAAAGAATGAGTGAGATTTTCCCCTGTATAGGAGATGGTTCAAGGGTCTTTGGTTCTAGCCCTGATTGGCGGAGGAAAATTCAAATCGATAGTCCCAGCAGGATAGACTCAATAAATACATCAATTCGTCTCCCTATTTTTTTGCCAAAAGTGGGAAATGGAGCATAATCTCATTTCCAACGGAGATCTTTTTTTGTTTCACATTTCTCAAATAGGAGAATATTTTCATTACTTCAACTAGTACATGTTGATGGGAGAGAAATATATGTGGATTAATATGATTATGGCCATATTCAGGATTACAAGAGAGACTGGATCTAAGTTTCAATCCATGTAATAATATAAAGTATCATATTTATAGAGTCTCTGGTGAAGTCAACCCTCATGTGCACCCCAATTAGAGGGTGATATCAACTCTTTAAGGTGGTAAAGGGAAGCTGGTGACATCTCTGTAATGCATTAAATATCTTTAAGGAGCATTTAATACTTCTGATAAGACGCACGGTCGAAGTATTCAGTTGGACCTCAAAATATCATCGAGCAAAGACAACCTTGAGGTGCTTTGGGCATTATCCCCTGGATAGAGCAACTCGAGGATTAATCGAGGGCTATGGAGGCAGCACAAAACGAAGCTCGAGAGGCCCACGAAATGACTCCTTTTATGTCATATGGTAACTGTCGATTACATGAAGGGATATTGACTTAGACATACGACTTTCAAGCCACATAGATATTAAAAGAGTTGTGCATATCCTGCCAGATGTTCCAATTCCTAATTTGCAGATGTTCCGATCCCTACAATGTTCACGCTCCAGTTTGTCCCGCATTCTGCCGCCCTGGAAAATTTTGCTTACATCTGTTTCCAGGGGATTTTGATATCTGGTTATCCTTGTGCTGCAGAAACTACCTTTGACTGGATCGTCATAACCTCGCCTGAAGCTGGTTTAGTGTTTCTTGACGCCTGGAAGTAAGGTTCAGTTGCACTGACGGCGAACATAATTTTGGATTATTGTTAAGCTTTACTGAGATGATTGAATAGGATATTTTACTTATTTTATATCATATAGTTTGAATTACTGAATGTGCAAGAATTGGATTTTTTTTTTTTTTTTGAAGAATTGGAGTTTTTGTGTGTAAGCGTCAGTATGTCATAGAAGAATAAAAATACTAGAGTGTTTATTTTAAGAGCCTGTTACTCTTGCCTCCCATATGTTATATGATATTAGGTGCAAGACTGACTTATAAAACAATTTATGAACTTATAAGATATTAGCAATGACTATTGTGTAATTACTATGGTCTTAAGGTTCCCGAACGTGTCAGAATTATAAAAACAATGACTTCTTTTTAAGGGCTTTATTAATTCTGAACTCATATACTATGAGTTCCAAAGGCTTCCTTGAACACTTCCAACATTTTATGTGCTCTTAAACATGTTATAAGATACTGTAAACAATAAGCTCTGAAACTATAGAAAACCAGAAAATCATGTGTTCACTCAAAGAAATTCATAAATTTCAAGGCATTTTTTCTCCAAAATACGAGCTAACACATATTCTTTAATTTAAGTCACGCATAATGAATGTCCTTTTTTAAAATTTTCAGTCTTTTCATTCTTATCCAGTCTGAAGAATTATTGTTTAGTTTTAACTTTTATTTATTTTACTTAACTATTTTGATATCCTGCTGTCTAATTTGATCCATCAGCTTAAGTTTTTGATCCTCAGGGCTGCAGGAACACCTGAAGTTAGGGTTGGAGTTGTGGGAGCTGGTACAGCGAGCGTCTTTGAGGAAATTCAACCATCCTTGAAACCGATCCTCAATGTGGCTTTTGCACCAACAAAAGGTGTTTTTCAGCTAGCTTCATATTTCTACTTCATTATGATTTAGTGCATACTTTTAGTAACTTTATTTGTAACCTCAGCTACTGGCAAGGTTTTGGCAGCGGAACTGCCAGACAATGGGAATGCAAGATGCAGAGTATTGTACCCTGCTTCAGCAAAAGCTGGCAATGACATTGGTGAGTGCTAATGTTGGTTCCTTTAATCTTGTAGTGAATTCAACTGCATTTTAGTAATAAGGGATTATTACACTGGCATGCCTTGAGGTTTGGTCTAAATGCACAATCTTTCCCTCAGATATAAACTTCCTTGGAAAACCCCAAGGTTTGTCCTAATGCTTGCTACTATGGTCATAAGTTTTAATTCACATTTTAATGAGTGTCAAAGGCAGTATAGGGTATTCATAGAAACTTAGAAATGATACCATCAACGTTCATCAATCCAGATGTAATGTTAATTCTTGATGGGGGGAAGTTCTAGTTATTTCTAAAACCTCAGGGGAAGTTTGTGTAATTAGGTAAAACCTAAGGATATGTCAGTGTAGTTATCCTATTTGTAAATATAATCTCAGGAATTGAAACAACTGGAAAAATGTAATAATCAATTCAGCAATGAAATATTTGTTATTTTCTGATTCTCAAACTCTATGGGGATTATAATCTCTTAACAAGTTACTGTTAACTGACAGTCCTGTTTTCCTATTTCAGAGGAAGGCCTTTCAGAGCGTGGATTTGAGGTTATTAGGCTGAATACATATACCACTGTAAGACATTTTTGGTTGTTAGTGTGCCATTTATTTAGTTGCATGAGTTTAGTCTGTTGGCCTGATTTGTATTTAACATAATTTAATCCGAAGCATTTTTTGCGTAATAATTTCATGCAGGAACCTGTAAGCCAGGTGGATCAGATGGTGTTGGAAGAAGCCCTCGTTGCTCCTGTTATTGCTGTAGCATCACCTTCTGCAATTCGGTAAACTCTCTATTACCGTCTGCAAGAAAGCTAATTAACTTTTCGGTGCTAAATTATATATACTAAATTATATCTAATTCTTTAAGCTGGAATGCCTATTGTGGATCATTCCGTTCATTATTTTCACTTGCTTTACTGCTTACTTTATCTCTACTTTTGTTCTTCCTTCCAGTGCTTGGGTTAATTTTATTCCAGAGTCCCATGAGTGGGATAATGATGTTGCATGTATTGGGGAAACAACTGCTTCGGCTGCTAAAAAACTGGGGTTAAGGAATGTCTACTGCCCAGAAAATCCTGGCATTGAAGGGCAAGTACTCCTGTGAAAATTCGATGTGCCTTTTAAGTTATTTCCGTTGCAAGAGTTGGACTCATACTATATGGATGCAATATATACTAGTATAAACCATGCAAAAGTCTTGACAAAATATAAAAAATATAGCCAACAAGCTCTCTGTTTGCTTTCAATAAGACCTAACATCTGTATTCCGCTTGCATTGTGATATTCGATTATCCAACTTGCGTTTTTTCACATCTTTTCCAGGTGGGTTAAAAGCATCTTGGAAGCCTTACGAGATCAAAGCCAGCTGCAGCAGGTCTAAACTTCTGCTTATTAATAACCAACCACCTAATATCTATGTACGCAGGAGGTAGAGAAGAACGAATCCGGCGACGACATGTACTGTATCGAGAAATGGTAAAT
The DNA here is from genome assembly GCA_037834125.1 of Lippia alba. NCBI lineage: Eukaryota > Viridiplantae > Streptophyta > Magnoliopsida > Lamiales > Verbenaceae > Lippia > Lippia alba. The sequence goes on along the minus strand of JBBMKE010000002.1, from coordinate 18,473,222 downwards.
TATCACGCTGAGTGTAGATATCTCGTTTTTTTGGTTCAGCTTCTAACTTAGTGACTTGTATGAACTTTGTTTTGGTCCAGTTCTTGTCGCCTTACGCACCACCAACTTATTGACTGTAAATCTGCATTCTTTTCAAGAGTAAAAAATGACTATCAATATAACAAGATTATTGATGAAACTTTGGTAAATAATAGCCCATTAAATAATTTAGTTGAATAAATATTCTGAATTATGGATCGAACTACATAGCTGGCAAAGCCAAATGGTGTTCTTGACTGGTTCAAACTTAAAGATTCTTGTTCTCTTGTTTGGGTTTCCATCCACATAATTTGGAGGTATCAACTGATATCTCTCATTTGAAGTAGTTACACTTTGCTATATTTAATATGAAGTCATAAGGAGATTTTGATTCTGTCCATAACATGACAAGAAGACTTGGATGAGCCATGTGGGATGTGTGCATTAATGTTGTATATGGTCTAGGTTGGGCTAATATACCAGATACCAGTGATCATTTGTTATTTAATTTTGAAAGTTGTATAATATTACTGATTTTTTGGTCTTACATTTCCATTGTTTAATTGTAGATCATATGTTAAATTATGTATCTTTTGAGTTTTGACATTGGAATTGGTCTATAGCATGTTTCCTAACTCGTAAGCTTAGGGTTATTTTAATCTAAGCTTGGTTTGAGCCACCGTGGGTTAGTCCAAGTGGTTAATGGATTCATTTTCAACGGCGAGGTTCTAGATTCGAATCTCGCTTGAGTGTGCGTGTGTTTGAAAAAAATATTAAAAAAATCTAAGGTTGGTTTCAGCAAACCATTGTAATAAGGGACACGTATCTTGCATTTGTCGTGTGTTTGATGGAAAGTTCAGGGAGAGACTAATTGAATAGCAAGTGTATTACGATATCGTATGATTGGTTGGTTCGACGGAATTGGGGGTTGGCAAGGAATTTTCATATTATTCAGATTAGAAGCTCAATTTTGAAGAAATATGTTTTCATGTGGGATCCTAAAGAATGTTCAGATACAGAACAGAGGTTGAGCTATATATCTATGTCTGCACAAAAGAGGGTTGCAGAAGCGAGATCAAACGTACTACAACTTGTAGTTGCATACTTGCATAAGTCTGAGGACGAATTGTTTCTGTCGATTATGCATCTAGATCTAATTATAATGTAGTTCATCTATATCAAACAATTACATTATAGTTCTTGTAAAATTTGTTTGTTCTGAGGTTCCTAATGGAATATGAAAATACATTTATGTTCTCGATAATTTGTATCGTGTTACAGTGAACGTACAACTAAAATCATAAAATTATTCCTAAAGTATATAAATATCAACAAAACGATTCTTATAAATTACGAATTTAGCAATACAGTCACTATTGAATATAAAATATTGGGTATTTTGAAATAATATAATAGAACCCTAATGGATATCAGAGATCACAAACGGTTCTTAAAAATTAGGGATTATATATGATTTTTCGATTTAGATCAATTGCATTGTAATTACATGATTATACAAAAATGTGAAATTCTCTGAATTTTAATTAATACTTGTACCAAAAAGGAATAATAATTTTCATAAGTATACCTGATGAGATATTTCTTCAGGTTCTGAAAATTGTCTCGCAAGCAAGGTAGGAAAATATCATACATACTGCACAATATAGTATGAGCGTGGCACTTGTAATTATTTCTACGCCTTTTGTAAAGTTGAAGCTACAAAATTTGGCTATTTTTAATATATGCATACTTCTACAAATCCAACCTAAATTTATGAGCATTTTTAGCACAAAGTAAATCTAATTTGAAAATTCTTGTTTGAGATTAATTTGTGCTAGATTGATACACTATCCAAAGTACCAAATGCAGCACCGGATTTGGACCGCACGGAATCATAGCACGGAGGGACGTCTAATTCTTTTTGTGCTGCAAGACCAACTAATCGCAAAGTAATATACAATCTAAATTTATGCGAAACAATAGCGTAATCGCGCAAGATTTGAGTCTCTGAAGTAATAAATCAATTAATCAGGCTAGTTCAATCATAATTCAAGTGACGTAAATGTAAAAGCACAAAAATTCCTAAATTGTAAGCATACAATCACTCGATTTCAGATAAAACATGCAAAACCAATCATATAAGAGCACGTAGTTCCTAAGCCGTAGGCCTAAACCAACAACGGCACGATTCAAGTGCTTCGGGTTTAAATACAGGGCTCTGATATCACTTAGTCCCTGAATGGTGCAATCCACAAAGCGAGAGGCATATTAGTTCTAAGTAGAGCATACTTTGTGGCTTCCAGTTTCTTCTGCATAATACAACTACAAAATTTACAGAATAAATAAAAAGAAACTTATGTCTATAATTGAAGAATAATATAAGAACGTGTTTGATATATTATATTAGGGCAGATTAGTGGTTTTCATTTCACTGAATATTTAGTTTGATAAGAAAGATTAACTTTTAAAGCCCGACCGACTTAATCGGTGGCCCGCCAAAAGCCCACAATATTCACAGATTAAGTGGCGAAATGAATCTGGGCAACTGGGGTGCGATTAAGTCATCTATTCCATTTCTTTTTACTACTAAATTTTTTTTGGTCATTAATGCCCCTGAAATTAAATTGATCAATTGCACTAAATGACAAAGAAACTTAAAACACTTTTTAAAACCACAAACAACTACATGGAACAATATTTATTTTCAATGAGATTTCTGAGGATTATATCACCATTTTTAGATTACCTTTCAATTTATTTTCCCTTTTTTTAGATATTCTTTTTTCTTAATATACATTATAATATAAATAAATTATATTTGGCATAGTTGCATAAAAACTTTAAAAAAAATAATCAAGGTGAGTTACGGTAGAGAGAAGGGCAATTCTTCTCATTAATAATTAAAATATTGTTTGTCATAAAAAATTATGTTAATCATAACTTTTGCAGCTTCAGTTTATGGGCACTAATAAAATAGTAAATAAGGGTAAAATAGTAATTGCACATTTATGTTTAGTTAATCTAACTTATTAAATAGAAAATTGGATAATCACATTACTTTTAATATCAAATATCAAACAAAATATTAACTCATACTATCAACACCTAATCTCACTTAAAAAGCCCAAATAAGATTAACTCTAAAAAATTCATCTCACATATCAAACGAGTCCTTAATCTCTTTGTGTTTGTAATTTCATGAAATAAAGGGGAGTTTAATCGAAAGTCGAAACTTCTTCTGATATTCAGCTTTTGGTTGTGAACATGCATGTATAAGAGGGAAAATATTTGAGCCCTTAAAATTTTTGCATTACACGATAGACGGAGAATAGACCCAAGATTGCATGGACACGACCGATAAGATATGATACGAACACAGTACGAATTTTTTCTTAAATATTTTATGTGAGAAGTGTGTTAGACACCACATTAACGTTTTCAGCTTATTGTCCTGCTCGAACTCATAATTGGATATTGGATGGGAATATAGGGGAAAAAAAACAATAGAAGCAAGCTGAATTAAAGCAAAATCAACAATGAGGCCCTTTTCATTAAAATTAAAATTTACGGAAAATTAATGAAAAAGTTAATTGATCCGTAGGTTTTGATATTGGGCTCCGCAAAAAGGCTTTACATTGGGCCCTGCCGAGTGCTTATGAAATAGGATTAGTGGGTAAAATATGATTTAATTAGTCTCATAAGTTGTAATTAGCTAATTGTTTGTACTTCATAGCCCTTTACACATTACTATAATTATATTTGTTTAACGCCAAAGACGTTCTTACTGCTGTAATATATTTGAAATGTGAATCTTCATTATGTATTTATGTTTATCTTAATTAGACCACTGACGTTAGTTTAATAGGAAAATTACAAATTTAGGACAATAACATATTTCTCTATGCATTTTTGGATTTTAATTTGATATTTTCGATTTTAGGGATACTTCTAAAATTTTGCAATTTTGACCAAATTCCAACCGAATCCCTAATTTTGCACAAAATAACCGTATATGATTGCCTGAAATCGGATGACCCTTTGTGCTTATGTGGCCCAGATTGTTTTGCCATGCGAGTTTTCAATAGGTTTCAAGCGATCACGAAGGGTCACATGCAGTTTTTCGGTGCGGAATTAGAGATTCGGCTGGAATTTGATCAAAATTGCAAAATTGCGAGAGTACATTTCCCTAAAATTTAAAATGTCGAATTAAAAAAAAAAGCTAAGTATGTTATTGTTCTAAATTTGCAATTTTTTCTTTATTTAAATACCAAACATAATTTTGTTTAATATTTATAAGATGAATGAGATGTGGAAGATTTCATATAAAATAAATACATTAATTGTTGTTATTGTTGTAGCATTGGCGCGCACTACAAGAAAAATGGGCTGTTACTACGAAATTTTTTTACTACGCCATTTGAGACGTAGCAAAAGACAGTCATTTACTACAAAAATATTACCGTAACAAATACTTACAATACAAGACAAGTATTTTCTACGAAATTTAGTGCGTAGCAAATACATAATTAAAACTACGTCGTTTTGGTAGTTTTCTTATTCAAAATTAAAAATCTCAAAATTTTGCCCGTGTCCTCTAAACTTTTAGGCCCTTAAATATTTTTTCTTCCCTTTCTTTTATTGTCTCACGCCATTTTTCACTTCCTCAATTTTTAACAAGGGTTTTCCTTCTCTCAGCACTTGGCGAAACCAAAGTTTCCTCTCCTAATTATGCTGATATTTCACCTGACTTGCCGGAGCGGGAGCTCCTTTACCGATGGCGCCTAACATAATGGATGTCGCACGGTGCTGCAGCTGCTACTCGGTAGATACAAGGATGTATTGGTGGATGATCTGGACAATATTTCCAAAATCGCTGTCGGAAGGGTAAAAAGCTCACCGAAAAATATGGCTCCAACCTTACTTTCCCACAAGGTTTTGCATTTTTGCTATCAAGATTTCATTTTTCGTGAATTATTTTATGTGGATTTTTGGTTTATGGGTATCCTGAGTTTGATAAAAGCATTATCTTGGGCACTCATGATTTTGGTTTGGCTGGGATGATTGGGTATGCGGGATTTTATGGGAATTCTTTTGGTGGGTTTGGGTTTGAGCTATGTTGTTATTATTATTTTTTTGTTTCTTGATAGCTAGAGTAAATGTTTGATTCTATGATTATGTTGTTTGTCTTGGCTTGTCTTGCCCTGTGGGGTAAATCTAATTTAAGGAAGTTGTGGCTCTACTGGTTTGATTTTGTATGTTCATTGTTGTTTATCTTGTTAGGATTCTAGCTTTCTATTTGTTGATATATTAACTTAATCAGTTGACGTTGAAGTGATTGGTTAAGTTTTCTTTTCTAGAAACTTCTCTTTGTTTTTTAATACGTAGATCTATATAATGAGGAATTAGAGAATACATAGTTCTCATGAAGATGTGTTTGTACTTAATTTTTATGATGTTTTTATTCACCGCATATAGATCATCTGGACAAGCCTGCACTTAAGAAGATTTTTGCCTCTGAAAAGTATGTTTTTGCTGAGTTGTGTTATTTAAATGTTGACTTGAGAAGCCAAGAGTTTAAGTGTTAATCTAATGTTGCTCTCGCTATTTCCAATTTAGGATTTTAGTTAACTTGGAGTCCATCGCTGCTCTACGCCCTTTCTCGATTTTGTATTTTCATGGAGTCCATCGCTGCTCTTTGCCATTTCCAGTGTTAGTCATCCACCTCCACCCTCTCTCTTACTATGAGAACATTGAGAAATTCTTTATTCAGACATGTGACCAAAAACAATGTACTTTGTTTATTTATTGATTCTATCTATTTATGAAACCTCTAATTTTGTCCTTCTGCCACAATTTATAGAAAATGGTTGTCAATGGAGAGCTAATCTTATGCCTTTGAAAATGTGTTCAAGTCTGTATTTGTTTACAAAATTGTGGATATGTGATTAATACTCTCCAATTTTAATCATAATTATGCTGGAAACATGCACTTTGTTTTTTCTGAAGTAGTTGTTTCTTGTGAATTAAAGAATCCAACTTCGTGTCTTAGAACAATTTCTAGGAACTTGTAATGAATTGGAGATGGGTTTTTAGTGTGATGTTGTTTCTTGTTTTCTCGTTGGGGATTAAACTTTCAATTTCCATAGAACTCAGCAAATATAGAGAACCTCGGGTATGAATCTTGCTTTTCATGTCAAGTAATTGGGATTTCTTTACTCTTTGTTGTTGTGGATGGAAATTTGACTATGAATATGGGTCAAGTTTATTGTTTAATTTAATTGTTATGAGAAATTTATGATATCGATGTTGGATTTTTTGCCGGGGTTGTATTGGATATGCAATGTTGAGCATGAGTTTATTTTGGAATTGTGAAAAATAAAGTTTGTATATCAGATTTTTACAATGTTCTTGATCTTGAGTCATCATTTGTTAACAATCTTATTTTTCAGTTTTCTGTTAAATCATTTATGGCTTGTGCTCTAGTTTTAGCTTTTTATTTTTTTATTTTTTTATATATATATGAAATGTGTCAGAATTTAGTTATGGAAATTTGAATGTTGGGTGTTTAGTATGTGTTAAGCTGAATTGAACATATATTTTGTTGATTTATTGATTTTATCTGATCCTGAAACCTCTACTTTTAGCTTTCTGCTATAATGGATAGAAAATGGCTATTGATGAATATAAGTAAGAGTTTAGTTTTCTCATTAATTTTTATGCAAGTTAGAGTTTGGCTGCTTGGGTGAGGAAATTGTGAGAAAAAGAGTTTTGTAAGTCAGATTTTGACAACATTCTTGATATAGTGAGTTATAATTTTCTGAAAAAATAATGTAAGTAGAAGAATGCGAATTGCGCCTATTCTACTTTCATTTTTTTCAAATGTGTGAATTTAACCGCTCTTTAGTTAGTTTAGGTGGCTGGAAGAACAAGCTGAACATGATTAAACTCAAGCTACTTTTAGTTATAAAAAAAAAACCATTCTTTGTATTGCTTACATAATAATCATGTTACGGGTCTACGACTTGAGACTATTATACATTAAAAATACTCCAGCTTTTGGTCATAATAACTTGAAATTGAAGCTGATTATTGTTGTACTTCTGCTGATGTAAGCCATGATGTGTTGTTCCTTGGGTGTTGAATTTGATCATCAGAGTTTATGGTCATACTGATTTCATTTCCTTTATAAATATAACAGTGAATAAACAAGGGTCTTATTAACAAATGCAGCTTTTGTTCATTTGAAAAATGCTGATCTCACAAAGCATACCCGGAACCTCTCTTATTTGCTCTCTGGTTCTATTGGTAAGTTCTTTCCAAGAAGATGTTTGACTTTCATTTACTTTCCCCTTTTATCTTATGGCATGTTTATGATGTTTGATTTCTTAGTGTGAGTTTGAATGGATATAGATTTTATGGTTGATTAGTGTTGTCTCTCAAGCTGCAATTATTGATGTCACAATTATCCAAAAGAGAATTCTCCACTTCCGCATTATTATTATTTTCTATGAAATGATAAGTTGACTAGAAAAAAAAAAAAAAAAGAGAAGTTATTGAACTGAATTCATTTGGTTGTTTTATATTTGATTGATCCTAGCAATTTGCTTGAATGACTATATACTTCTCTTGCTGTCTAGTTATGTGGATTGTGCATATGTGTGTAATTGTGATGTTGCAGGCTGAGCTTAATGAATAAACATTAAGAAAGGGTAGTATCCGATATCTCTCTGTCTAAGTAGGCAACTGACCTTGTGATGTTGCAGGCTGAGCTTAATGAATCACATATGACACTTATGAGCAGGTTTGCAGTTTGTGAATGTTGGTCCAAAGTTCAAATTCATGTTGCTAATTGTTATCTTTATTTTATTTTATTTTTTGATGATATATGCAGCTGGAAAAAGGTGTTGAAGGCTTGTTTGGGAGTTTTCCGATGTTGGATTCACGTATATCAAATGTTGGCCAAACTGCTACTAAGATAGAAGACCATCTGTAGGTAAAATTTTAAATACATTACTCAATCCTGTTACTTCAGTTTTTCTGTATTTGTTCATTTGTTTTAATATTTCTTTGAGTGTGAAAGTGCTTTATTCTTACAATGCTAGTCAAATACTTCATGACCTCTTTTTCTACTAATGCTAGTTCAACTTTGTGGTGTTGCTTATTTTGACAGAGTGCAGATTCTCATTAAGGTAAATTTTTTGATAAGTGTCAGCAAAAGATTATTAGCAATCCATATTAGTTTTGAGTAGTATATGTCAATTTTATCCTGCTGTACTTCATGGAGTTTAATAGCAGCCTTGGTAACCTAATGGAACTTTCACCTCTCTTTTCTGATGTTAGTCGGGTAGTTGAAGCAGCATCAATTGCACAGAAATTGCGTAACATGTCCTTTTCCTAATGGACATTTTAGAATGTGAATTTGATAGTCCTGGGGAATTTTACAACTCTTGGCATTTTTTTTAA
>JBBMKE010000002.1:18429469-18446398 GCA_037834125.1 Lippia alba | reverse complement strand
TGAATATTGGGGATCTAAAATAGTTTAATTTCAAAGTAGGGGGTTTAGGAAATGTTTTTACCTTATTTGGTACTTTTTACCTTATTTGGTACTTTTAAATAATTACCCCAAAAAGATATACAAAATATACACACCGTGTCGGACATTTTTCATATAAAAAATTTATAAAAAAATTAATGTCGCCGTATTTGTGTCCTGTCGTATATATTGTGTTTGTGTCACAATACATGTGAACTGAAATGCTCGATATTTTCCCCAAACAACAATTTCTTTCCATATGGAGACTTCCATATTTGAATATATATACATGTTGTGGAGACACTCTAATTTACAATAAAATGGTCAAAATTTAAAGAGTTTCCCATGTCACACTTATTATCGAAGTAGTAATCAAGAACGAAAGCACGAGCTCATGAGAAATCCCAACATACAAACATGGTGAGGTAGTATACAATATTAGAATTATTAAATATATTTCTAAGTCGAATATTCTATAGGATATGGTATAATACGTGCCACAATAAACTATTCGAGCCTTTTGGATCGGTAATATTAACACATTAGAGTAATTAAGCCTATTTGCTTGGTGATAGGGGTGTTTTTAAGTTTTGGCCCCTTAAGCCTATTTGCTTTGCTTATTTTTTAGGGCATTTTAAGTTGTCTTGTATTTATAATCTTTGAAATATGAATATTTATATTATTTTTTATCTTGTCAGATTATATATAAGGTGAGGTTCTCGTTAAAATCCTACCATCATTTTGGCAGGTTTTATATATAAAAAAAATTAAGAGTCATTAAATTAGACTTACAACCATACTATTTGGAGAACATAAAGATGATAGCAATAATAAAAGAAGCTGAAAGTCCAAAAGAAGAGTTCGACCCAGCTAGAACAGCCCGATATGAGTCTACTCTTATTCACTAAGTTAAAAGAAAATTTTGACTGCCTTAGAAGTTAGAACAAACATTTTCATAATTTAAACTATTTTACTTAGATTCAGAGGTGATGCATATCGCTGAATAATTTGTTGTTTATTTTTCTTTTTCTTGTACGTCTTAATAATTTTTTCAATATATTTCAGCCTCTTGTTTTTCATATATGTGGAATTGTTACGAGCTAATATTTTGACGATCTTCAATCCTAGGGTTTTTCTCCCGGCCGACCTCTTAAGTTCGTGAAAAGCGCGCGGCTGTACAGCAAAATTCAATGCACAACAAAGATAATGAAGATAAGGGAGGCCACAAAAAGGGCTGGCGTCCCAACGAAGCAGTGGGTTGAGAAAACGTTTGTGCCACAAAACAAGTTTACTATATTACAAAATATGAATGGTGAGGATATTATGAATGAGCTTGACCAGGCCGAATTAAGTAACGAGATATTTTCAAACACTCTCCCTAAAATTAAGTAATGAGATCGCAAATCTCTTAAAGACACCGCCTTCTGAAAAGCTTAACTAGTGGCGATCTTAGTTAAAATAACTGCTAATTGATCCTCTGATCCCAATACCAACATTATCAAGTTGTCATCAGAATTCTGAAATATATTAAAGCGCACCAGGACAAGGCCTATTCTTCCCTCTACACCTAATTCAGACCCCAAAGTCTTTAGTGGCTTTAATTGGGCAGGGTGCATATATAGATTCAGAAAGAAGTATAACTAATTATTGTGTCTTCATTGGTGATTCCCTTATCAGCCGGAAATCTGAGAAATAATCCACCCTATCAAAGTCCTCATCAGAAGCAAAGTATATATAGGGCGCTAACTGCTACAACATGCCAAGTTCAATAGATTAAATATTTGATGAAGGATAAGCGTATTGTTAACACCAAATCCACTGTACAATAAATTACAGTGGATTTGCACTTCACATAGCTGCAAATGCATGCGACCTTCCACGAAAGAACGAAACACATAAAAATTGATTGTCAAGTTGTCAGGGAAAAACTACAAAAGGAAGTCATTTTGTCCAAACTTGGATTGATCAATATACATGGTAAGAAAAGGTTGAATCCTCAACCCACCCTAATGTCCGTTGCAAAAGATTTAATAAACACTAATTCAGCTAATAGAACTAAATTTAGAAGCATTAAGTTAAAGTTAAGCTAGCTGCAAACAGTTAGATTGAGACACAACCTCCGAACAATCACCTGATTGGTGATATCCTTGTATAAATATACCATATACGATCGTCTAATTCAATTAATAAAAAATACTATCCATGTACTTTCTTGTCTGAGCTCTATATCAGTTATCAATATTTATATCTCTCCGAAGAAGAAAAAGAATTCTACGAGGTTGCTAATAATTAGTTTGCCTGTGGCTTTATTTAATACTAATTCAATTAGGAATGTTCCTGCATCAGTTATCAGATTTTGATTGAATATTTATTTAATTTATGTGCAAGTGGTGAATATCTTAAAATTGGAGTACAAAAGATTATGGTCAAATCGTTTAATCGGCGTACGTGTTAATAATTAAAGTATATATGTTAGATAGAGGATATCAACAAATTCCCACCTATATATTAAAATGCATATAAAATCGCAATAAGGAATTATTAAAATATAAATTGTAACGACTGGTCATAGTTGTGCTAGTATAAATATACATTAATCCAACGGTCCATGTCATGCACGTATTAATAATTAAAGTATATATAATGTTATAATCAAATTATGTCAGTTTATATGATGATAGGCATCTAGAAACAGCTCAATATTCAAGTGAGGCAGATGAATACGACGTAGGAAACACACATTCCTTGACTTTAGTGTTAATTAAAACCAGCAAATAGCCAAATACCAATACGAAACGTATTATTATTTGATTATAATGATGACAGTAATTACGAAATAAACAAATTATATGCCTTTCACTCCAAGTTAAATCCTACGTAATGTGGTAATGTGGGTCATCTCTTTACCTTCTTCTTCATGCTAGACCTTTTTAAATATTATACAATTATCATTACAATTGATTGAGTTCGATTAAGTCGAATCTACACTAGAATTTTTCGTCTTTTTCATATCAATTAAATGTTAGATTTCTTTTTATATTATCCCTTCTTTTTAAAAAAATCCTCTAATGTGCTCAAATTTTTTAAAAATATCATTTTATTATATTGCATTATATACTTGTATTGAATGTACTTCCCGTGAAAATATCAAAGATACAAAAAATAATTTGTATCATTGTAGTTGCATCCTATGGTGAAAAACTAATCAGATTTATAGATTTTTTTCCTCTTTTATCTAGATGAAAACATTTACAGTCAACTTCCTATTAGTATACTTCCTAAGTTGTATGCATCTAGAAGATGGAGACAAAATCTTTGGAAATTTTAAAGTGACACACAACACAAGTGCCCACCCCCTGTAAATGTAATAAAAGGCGGCTCTATGAGATTTCTCCGCATTTGAGTCAACAATATTTGCTGCCAAAGACACTCCCCTTTTATGCCATTTCTTCGCAGTTATATACCTCAGTTATCAATCAATCACTCCAAATAATCACCCGTCAGCTATGGAGGTTATCGTAACTTCCCCTAACTCACACGTAGATTTCCGGCCGCCGCACGCCACCGCTCCTCCGTCGCCTAAGCGTTTCGGAGAGTACTATCTCAGTGCTCCTACGAGCCCTTCTCGTCTCTCTCAGTTTTATCGTGATCTTGATGACTTATTCGCTGAAGGCGGCGGCGGAGGTGGTGGTTCCACCGCAGCAGTGCCGTTTGAGTGGGAAGAAAAGCCGGGCACCCCTAAATCGCCGGAGAAGGGTGGCGGAGATGACTTCGCGTTTGACGTGAGTGAGGATTGGGAGACGGCGTCGTTGCCCGCTGATGAGCTTTTCGACGGCGGCATGATCAAGCCCTTGAAGCCTCCGCCGCGCCTCCAGTTCTCCGCGGCGGCGCGTGTGGGAGAATACCCCGTCGGCGCCGCCTCCCCCCGGCGGAGGAGGAGTACTAGGAAAACCGACGTCCCTTTTGCGGTTGCGGCTCAAAACGCCGCTGCTGCCGTGGCGGTGCCGCCGCAAAGAGGAAGGGAGAGGGGCGTGATCGTGTCGAAATCGTCGAGCCGGAGGGCGGCGCGTTCGCTTTCGCCGTTCAGGGACGGCCAATATCCATGGGTGGAAATGATAGAACACTCCCACAATGCAAAACATGTCTCCGCCGCCACACCGACGGCTGTAACTTCGGCGCTTTCTACGGCGGTGAAGGGGAGCAAAAAGTGGCGGCTGAAGGATTTCTTCCTTTTCCGAAGCGCGTCGGAGGGACGCGCCGACGAGAGAGATCCATTGAAGAAGTACACGGTGGCGTGGAGGAGGTCGAGTTTTCAATATGTTGACGGACCGGGTTCGGGTTCCGGTTCGAAAAGAAGAGGACCGGTTTCGGCTCACGAGCTGCATTACACGATGAACCGGGCGGTTTCAGAGGATTTGAAGAAGAAAACGTTCTTGCCGTACAAACAGGGGATTTTGGGCCGGCTGGCTTTTAACCCGGCGGTTCACGCGCTGGCAAATGGCTTTGGGTTTTCTCGTAAATCCTAAATATTTTTTGTCTTGAGTGTTTTTATTTAATATCTTAGTTGTGCGTTTTTGTATTTTGCCCTACTTTTTTAAATTGTTCGATATTGTAAAGATTATTTTTCCCTCTGTTTTTTTTTCTTTAAATTCCAATAATGTGTGAAAGTTGCACATTGGAAAATATGAATATATGAATCAACAAAAAATTGTTTTATGATTTGTTTTAATAATTATCATTTATGAAAATATATATTGAGTCGATAGATATCACCAAGTATTGTATATGAGTATGTCAAAAATAGAAATTGATGATTGATGAATAATGTGTTTGACCCTACATAAATAATGCGTCAAGCCATTATATATCGAAGTTCATGTTTTTTATCATCCAATATAGCATATTTAATACAATACTAGTAATTCCTGCACACCCTAAGTGTGTGTAAATAATAAAATTATTATTATTCAAATATATATTAAATTAAGAATTTTATATTATTATTTTTAATATAATTATAAACTTAAAAGATAATACAAAATAGAAATTAAAAATATGGATAAAAAATAAGAGTAAGGTGAGAGAAAAGAAAAAAGAAGAAATAAGTAAGAAATAATACATTAAGAGTGTGATAAGAAAAATAGAAAAAAAAAATTTAGATACTAAAACGATTAATATAATAATATAGAGAGTATATATTAAAAATTAAAAATATAATTAAAAAGAAATAAAGATTATATAAAATAAAAAAAATAAAATGATGAGAAAGAAAAAAAAGGAGTTAAGAAAACGTGGAAATTATGAAGTAAAATAAATAAATAAATAAAATTTAGAGATATGACACTACAATCGACATTGACATTTAATAATATAGTATAGATAGTATAGATTATCCTGCTTAGAATTACGAAATGCGGAACAAACTAGGATCTTTAACTTTAGTCAACAAAACTTCCGCATAATTTTAACACATTTTAGATATTGCCAATAAAAAATATAACATCGGAAAGATGAATATTTATTATTACACTTATTTCTGTTTGAGAAGATAGAAACATTATATTAAAAATAAAATATTTTGTTATTTCCAAGAGTTGATTAGTCAGTCCACCCGTCACTAATTCAAAAAAGTCGGATTTAATTAAATATAAACTGTCTATTTCAAATATAAATTAATTAATTAAATATGAACTATCAACTTCTAGTAGAGTACAACTATCTAATGCACAGATTTTTTTCCCTTTAATTTTAAATAATAAAATTGTATTTATTTGCACGAATGAGTTGGACAATTAAAATATAAAACCTCCCTTTAATAATCACAGTTGCATTCTCATCAGCAAGTATAAATTTACTTTTCCATGGGTGGCGATACTAAAAGAATATTAGAACATTCAAGTCGAGCTAAAACATATAATATCCATTCTATATTCCTAGTAGTATGTTAAATACTCAAATTTAGATACGAGACTTTTAAATAAGTTAAAATATATTACCTTTTAAAAATTTCAAGATTTGATGTACTTTCACTTCGATCAGGGAAAATATTCAGGCACAATCCATAGTTATATAGTGAAATGGATGTGAATCATAAGGCGGTGACGAATATCCCGCCATATTTGATCTAACTTCATTAGTAAACCAAAAACACACATCATTGTCCAATTAGTTTTATTAAGAGAGTTTTACGGTACTAACTTATGAATGATATACAAATACGACTATACAACTTTTTTATTACTACTACTACATAATGGAATATGTCTGATACAAATATACATATATATCCAATGTGTTAATGATACTGCCATCATTAAGTTAGGAACACCGGTGGCTCCTTTCCTTCCCCTTCCTCCCACGAATTATTAGTATATATATTAGGGCTATCGATGGGGTGAATTTTAATCCGAATCTGGTTCGAATTCGATTCGAATTTTAGTATATTCATTATATTCGATAAAAATATCTGATGGATCATATCCGATTATAAATTTTCGTTATCCGAACTAAATGGAGCGAATATGGTTTTAAGGAATCCGATCCGTTTAGATTCCGAATCCGATATTATATATAATATTTAATTAAATAATTATTTACTAGTACATAATATTAATTAAAATTATTAAGAAATAATAAAATTTAAAAAATAAATTTATTGCTAATCGGATCGGATCTTTTATTGGATCTGATCCGATCCGATTATGTATGGATTCAAAAATAATGAATTCGAATTCTATAGTATTCGGATCCAGATCTGGTTATCGAATTTGGATTCGAAATCTCTCAGTCCGGCCCGAATCCGACCCGTTGGCAGCCCTATGTATAATATTGGTAGGCTATTAACAATAGAAATCAAATAGTAATATACGTGTTCAACTACTCGTGGCTTTTTTGATTGTAAATTATTTCGACACGTGTAATATACATATTGACTATCGAAAAATGATCCATTTAATTATGAGATTTAGGCTCTATTGCAACACGCAATATTATATTATATAGTGATATTTTAAAAAGTGTTTTGAGTATAAATAATCAAATATATTATATTTCGAAAAGGGAATGATAGCAGATTAGCTAAAACAAATCCTGTCGTCGAGTGTGTATATACGGTCACACAATTTGTTTTGGTATTCATTAAACAGTATGTATGTAGTTCATCAATTATCAGTGTCGGGATGTTGAGAAATGGACGAAAAGAAAGTCAATCTACGTGCCTGATTGTAATGTGAAATCTATAAGATTTTGTCTCATTTGTCGGTACCAACCTATGTGGACACCCTTTTTAAGCCACACAAATACCTACGATCCATAATGGGCACTTGTTCTTTTTTTTTATTTTTTCTAAATCTCGTCGTATAAAAAAATTTGATATAATATGATAAAATAATATTTTTCTATTCATTCCCCAGATGAGAATTATAATTTTTGTTTACTTCTGATTTTGTACAACACATATAACATATTGCGATTTAATTACGCCATATTGTGATTTGAGTACATAATTCCTGAGTTTTTACTCGTACTCAGATCTCAATATTGCGTACTTAAATTGCAATATATTGTATGTGTTGTACAAAATAGGGAGTAAACGAAAATTATGAGGAGAGTGAAAAAAATAATTTTGAAAATAGGGAGCAAATGAAATTTGAGTCCACAATTAGATATTTTTCGAAAATTTTCCATTTTTATAAATAATTGTGTGTTGAAGATAATCATATAATTAATTTGTGCTATAATTATTTTTAAGTTTCATCACAAACAATCTTTATTTTGCTTTTTATATAATTAACAATCTCCGATTGATTTTTAACAGTTTTGGTGATCTTTTAGTGGTTTCAACGGCTTTAAGTTGTTTCGACGGCCAAAATTGCCATTTAAATTCTTTACTCTTTTCCAAAATTAGTTACTATTTTGGTTTCCAATATTTTCATATGTTCCAACTTTTTCATTCAATTTTTTTTAGACCAAATTTTCTTAACGAAAAATTTTCTCCAATTTTTTTTCCTGTATTCGTGTTCGACACTTCTTCCTATTCAAATTTTCAGATCATATCCCAAACTTCCCAAACTTCTTCTTCAAATGTTTCTTATTACATCCAACGTTTGATGAATCTTTTATTTTAAAAATTAGAATTTTCAGTTTTTTTTAATTTCATTTTTACTGAGTGATTATCAAGAAGAAAAAAATTTTGGGGCATAATTTTTCAAAAAAGAAGTTTGGAAAATGCAATAGGTTCAGATCAATTACTAAATGACAAGTTTGTCTTTGCTGAAGTCATGTATATATATCTCATATGCTTAATATTTAGGTTATCAAAACTATTATTACTATTATTATTATTAAAACGCGAAGTAAGAATAACAATTTATCAAAATGTAGGGACGGCGGTTTACGACGAAACTTAATTCGGATGAAACAACATAAAAATGATTATAGTTGGAATGACAAATTATTTTTACGTCATTCCTTTATGATGCACTAAAACAACAACAATACAATTAAATATTTTAAGAATAAGGCGAGACATATTTTTTTATTAAGTTTTACGCATCAATATTCAATGTTATGCAAAGTGACACGACCTAAGACAATACTGGTAGAAATGTCCATACGTTACAAACATTCGGTCCACAATTTTACTTAAGGCGGGGTATTTGTAATTATCTTGTATAATCCGTAGAGCGGAAAACATGTCCGTATGCCTAAAATAGCAAACAATAAATCACTCCAAAGTCTCTCCAACCATTTGAACCTCCATCACAAAGTCTGAGCTGCAACAGAAGTAGTATTAGAAGTTGTTAGATACGGTAGATTAGATCTTTTAGTTTGATTTAATTTTACCTAATATCAGGTTAGTTGGTCGATATTAAGTTATTTGACTTTGGATCACTTAATTTCCAGTTCGCGTCAAATCCGCCATTAATCTCTATTATGAATCGGGGATGGAAGGTGTCATTAAATTACAATTAGGTGAGACTACTGTCCATTAAAGTTAAATACGATCTAACCCAATTTCATTGAAATCTTTTCCACCATTTGAAGTATCAAACACAAGATTGTCTTATATTATTTTTTTTGGTCCTAAGATTGTCTTATATTATTAACTCAACTTAATATGAGCTAATAAATCTAATCGAGATTAACCCCGCAAAAACAATCGTGCATAACTACCGCTTCCTTACGAGACAAAATATATTAAAGCATTACAAAAGCTTTCATTAATCTAACATATTAAATGAAAGAAGTCACAATAAGTAGTTAACACTAGCTTTACAGGTCAAAGTTTTCATTAAATTGTCATTTAAAGTGATAAATAAAATCTTACCAGAACTCACAACATTTTTACCGTCGCGAAACCAGAAAGCAAAAAAAAAAAAATAAAAAAAAAAATAGTTATTACCATGGCTTAGTCGAGGTTATCAACTTTAACAGGAGTGATATCATCTGCAACTTGGAAGCGTCCTACTAAACGGGCAAAGAACAACATTTGTTGTTCGAGGGTGAATTTAATATTTTCAGCCTGCGAATGTACGTCGATTATTAAGAAAAATTTACGAAACATTTGAAATATTTGAGAAGAATCGAAAGAGGATTACGGATTACCTTCCGGAAACCGTGTTGTTCTCCTTCGTATTCTATAAGAGCGACGGGCAAACCTTTCTCCTTCAATGCTTCGTAGATTTTACGTGCTTGGTTGGGAGGGACAACCTAAAACCACAAACATATGATTCTTGAAACTCAGAATATTTCATTATTAGTATATGGTCTGCATGCATAAAACATAACTAGATTCATGAATATATTCAGGCTATCTTCAGAAATAATTACATTTATGACTCATATCATAAACCTGCCATCTTGGCTTCAAACTTGCACATGGCTCTTTTGATCATATATTATTTAAGGGTTAATTACATTTAGAGCCCCCAAACTATAATTTGATACCACTTACTCAAAAAATTACACTTACACCCCTCAAAAATCTAATAATTACATATAACCCCAATATTGTAAGAATCTGTGAAAAATCTAACGGAATATTTCTTAAAATTGTGAAAGTCCCTTTAAATAATCATGGTGTTATTTCAATTTTAACAAATCTCCCGAATTGATGGTTCACAGTCGCTATCTAGACAAATTAAGGTTCAATCAATTTTTTTCGAAGACACAAGGGAATAATATAATTTCTGGTTGATATGTAGTTACACTAGCATGCCCCGAGGTCCGACTTGATTACACAAACCTCCCATGTTAAAGAATTTACAAATTACATTTTGAACCATGAATCTTGATCATATTTCTCCCTTAGATAATTGGTGGATGTTCGACTTCAAATTCACGAGTATATAAATATGTGTTGGCCTAACACGGGAACATAGCTGGCGAAGTTTTTGTAGATTCTCAAACCTCATACGAAGTCTGATGAAGTTTGTGTAAGGAGGTCGAACCTCAGAATAAGCTATAGTGTGATTATCATTTATCCATAATCTCTAAAACAAGGAAGGAAATATATGCTACTTATGCATACCTTGTCATCTAGTCCTTGAAATAGGATTATGGGACACGAAAATTTATCCACAGAATTGATAGGCGATCTCTCAAAGAACGCTATCTCGTCTCCTGCAAACATTAACTTACAACATTCAGCAAAGTTTCACTTGACAATAGATATAGAGTTATTTACGTTATACCCCCTGTGTTAGGTGAAACGGGCAAAAAAAATCATGTGTTACAAATATTAATATAGAAAACACTGTGTTTTAAAAAATGTACAAAAAAAAACCCTGTGTTACAAAAATTAACACAAAAAACCCTGTATTTTAAAAAATTAACACAAAAATCCCTGTTTTATCAAAATATTTGCATTGAAAACCTTATGTTAGGGTTCGTCATGCAAATATTTTGAAAACACAGGGTTTTTTGTGTTAATTTTTGTAACACAGGGTTTTTTTTTGTATATTTTTTAAAACACAGAGTTTTCTATGTTAATATTTGTAACACATGATTTTTTTCGCCCATTTCACCTAACACAGGGGGTATGACGTAAATAACTCCAATAGATATACCACAAACTTTCATGATAAATTTAGATTCGGGTTCAGTTTCTTTTACCTACAAGATTGCCAATGTAGCGGGATTCGAACTTGTGAGTATCATCAACTATCAACAATTTTAAGTCGGCCACCTGTTCATCGGTACACAAATTATTCATATCACAAATTGAAACACTTGATTCCTCGAAAGTAAAGAAACCAATAACTAGAAGCTATTAAAATAGGCAAATTCATACAAGAATAAATTAAAAACAGAATCCATATGAACTAAAATATTGAACACTGACCCCATATAAGGATGCTCCGGCTTTGAATGTGTTTCTGAATGCAAGTGCAGCTAGTGTAGTATATCCACCAGCAGAACCTCCCGTAATACATAATCTTTCGCCGTCAACTTTGCCATTATCGACCTTGACACCAATATTATTCAAAATAAATATTAAAAATATCATTAGTTGTGTGTGTGTGTGTATATAGATTATGTTACTAAAAACTTGGCGCAGCTGCAGCAGTCATTGACATCAACAATTCCCCAATGTCCAAGTAGCCTCTCCCGGTATTCACGTCCATAACCTTAAGGTTTATTTCATAAAAACTCAATACATAGAGAACAAAAATATTTTCAAAATATTATAACAATAATAAATATAGAAGAAATATACCGGTGCTTCCACCGTAATTAACATCTACGAAAGCCTATCCACGGCTGGTCCAGTACTGGATACTGAGATTTAAAATGCCACGAGTCTCAGCAGTCGGCCCGCCTGTTAATTGCATAATGATTAGCGGTTGACAGTTCTAACACACTCAATAATAATGAAATACGAAATGCGGCAGAAGGAAGGAAAATAAATACAAATACCATGACTCTTTAACAGCAGAGGAGGTTTCTCGTCTTGAGTAGCTTGATACTGAGGGTTTGTTGGAGGGTAATAGTACGCGTATGCATTTTGCCCTGCGACTTCAGTAGGGAACTCTATAAGTTGCGGCGAGCTTATATACGGTCTGTATGATGAACTTATAGAAGCAGAAGACCAGATTATCTTAAAATCAACAGCTTTCGATTTCTCATTATCTAAAATCACCTGGAAATGAAATGATATGGTGTTGAGGAATGAAGCAAATGATAATGATGAGATAAAACAACAATTACACATACCTCCCTTGTACATTATTTCCACATTACGGGATTAACCCTTTGTATTGACTATTGATGATGTCAAAATTCAAACTTTAGTAAATTTTGCAGATTGTTTTCGTCTATATGAATGATGTTAATTGTTATCCAGGTTTCTATCAGATAATTACACTGGCATACCCTGAGGTTTACCCTAATTACACAAACTGCCCCTGTGGTTTGTGATGCATAACTTTCCATGACTTAGAGAAGTTTTGGCCCAATACATGCTATTATAATATTGAATTTAAGTCAAATATTAGTTTCGGCCAAACACATGCTATTACAGTCATAAATTTAAAGTCAAATACTGATCAGTAAGTATCAAGTGCAAAATCGAGTATCTACAAAAAATTCAGTGATCCAGATGTAAGGTTAATCCTTTAACTGGAGAAGTTTTTTGTAATTTCTCAAACCTCAGGAGGTTTGTGCAGTTAGGCAGGGTATGTCAGTCCCAAAAACTATTTATAGTTTTGATTAAATTTTGATGGTGAAAAGGGGATATTTGTAATTCGGAAACCACGAAAGGGAAGTTTGTGCAAGCACGTATAATTATAGATTGACCCTAACAAAAAGAAGGAACAAATGAAAAAAAACTACTTGAAGGACCGAGTGTTACAAAATAACAAGAATCACTACCTTAGCTATGGCTAAAGGATGAATTGCAGATGCTCCTTCAACATATAGGCAATCAACCCCGGATATCTGCATTAGTTACGAATGTTTATTCACATAATTCATATACTTGGACCACATAACGGCAGTGATATTGAGGCAATGTTACTTACTACATTACTTATATCTGTGAAAGGAATATCAAGTAGTGATATTTTGCTCTGTGTAACATCGAGAATTCCAATATACGACCTACCGTTCAGCCTGCGGATATTTCCCGGCCAAATTCGTTATATTCTGGTATTCATCAAGTAAAACGTTTCAAAAAACAAACAAACTCATTAACCATTCGAATTACTTTCTTGAAATTACCTGTAGCTGCAAGCAATTAAGGTCTTCTGACTAGAACTCTGAACAAAGTCGTAAGAGCTCAAGCCAAAGAACCATAACGGTTTGGTGAACTCAGCATTTAAGGAATAGACGGGTACTACTTCGTTCCCCGGTTCCACCTAAGAAAATACGAGCAAAATGAGAGGGATAAAATGAGAAAAGAAAAGGAACTAACTTACAGAGTTACAGTAGATGACAATAGATAATACATACACACACATATATGTATACCCATTTATAGATATTCCAAAAGCCACTGTTTCTATCAGTTACAAAGAAAAGCTCCCCTGAAATAAAAACAAGAAAATTATGTCAACCGAAAATATATATAGGAAAAGAACCTTACATTTTTTTTTTATCAAAGTATGTTAACGGTACCTTGAGGTGACCACTTAGGTTCGGTAGGTGATTCCACAATCGTTTGATCACCACCCGCTACACAAATTCGGTTCTTGATATCTCTGGAATGGCAGTGTTTTAATTGCAAAGATACACAAATAATCTAAAGCTGAATAAATAATATGAACTTTGCATACCCATTCTCAGACATATAGCCAACCCAAAGCTGAGATCTATCCCAAGGCATGTTGGGTGTGCCCACTCAATCCATGCCAATCTTTCCCCCGTGTGATCTATCCGAGGGAAGGCGTAGAAATCGTTGCCTTCAGCTAACACTTTTGGTTCTGCATTATGAATGGTGATAATTATCACAAAGGAGAAAAGAGAAAATGATACAAATATATGTAGAAGTATATTTAAACAGGAAATGCAAAGATTAAATTTTTACCTTTTACAGAACTGGTGGATAGGTCAATTGAAACAATCTTTGTGATGGCATTCATGCTGCTTCCACGACGATCTATCAGAGTAAATCAAAGTTCATTAAAAAAATTTAATAAACGAAAACAAACAGCTTTCGTTAATGTATTTTGCAAAAGAAGGGGGTATTAATGCAGAATATATATATACCTTCCATTACTGTAAGGAATCGATTGAATCGAGAATCAAATACTCCATCAGCAAAGATCATGTCGGGGCTGCCATAGTCTGGTGTGAGGGGAATAGGAGCTGAATCTGCTAACATGAATTAATCAAACAAATGATAAAGCATCATCTTTTACCATAATATACAAAATATCTTTTGGCCAAAAAGGCTTATAAGTTCCAAAATAAGATGTTTG
Source organism: Lippia alba (assembly GCA_037834125.1). Taxonomy (NCBI): domain Eukaryota; kingdom Viridiplantae; phylum Streptophyta; class Magnoliopsida; order Lamiales; family Verbenaceae; genus Lippia; species Lippia alba. Next base: position 18,431,960 of record JBBMKE010000002.1, on the reverse strand, counting down.
AAGCTTACAATCCCCTAAGACACAAATAACGTTCAACAACTAGTCTTTTCAACATTATAAGTACAACAGTTCCTTAATTACTTCTAAACCATACATTTTACATTAATAGACACAAGAAACATTTATTTTACAGGACATTACTATTAGCTTATCGTTTTCAATCTTTGTTACACTAGGACAGCTTACAGCTTAATTAATGGATCTTATTATGTCCAAATACTTAGACAGCCTTTTTTTTTTAAAAAAAAGATTTATGTGCTTATAAGCTCCATAAGCACCTTGCAAGCTCTATGAACTTATGCTTCTATAAATACAATCTTATAGAAACACCGTCTCGGTCCAAGAGTTGTGCTAGTAGGTCACACAAAGTCATTCGGGATTCACCATTTGTAATACTAATGGAAAACAACATAAGAAAGTCGAACCTGTTGACGCAATTTTCTGCTTGTAAAGTCTTTGATCCTTGTAATTTGAGAAGACAACAAAGTCTCCAAAAATGCTAAAAGCCCCACCACCATATTCATGTGCCAATGTCCTTACTGCAAAATCTTTTGGTGTAACATAAGTTGGCATTTCGTTTTCGCTCCTGCCTTCTCTTACCAACACATTTCTCCTGAAACCTTAAGAACTCCCAATGAATATAAGAAATAAACACTCCGCCTTATTCTTTCCCTTTCCTTCGACTTACTAACATCAAAATCAAAGCTTCAAACTGTTAAAAAGAAAGCCTAAAGATGAAGTATAACCCAAGAAACAACCCTCCTTAATGAAGTATGTCAAATTAAGCAACCCCGTTAGAAAAATCCAATCTTTGATGCAATTCACAAGTTAGCAACTCGTATCTGTCACTATAAATCTGTATTTACCGAAGAAATAACATGGGCCATAATCAAGTTGACTATACATAATAAACGGAGCGTATGAGCAGTATATGAATACCCAGATTCTGTGGGGCGGGATTCGACCCAGAAGAGGTGTCCCAAAGAGTCAGCCGCGAGGCCGCTGAGCCGTATATCGGAGCCGGAAACAATATCAGCGGTGATGGGAGACTTCCATGAGCCGTAAGGAGCAGTGAGCTTGGTTACTTCTGCTGCAGTTGGTGCAGTTTCTGAAGCTGAAGAAGACATTACAGTTGCGATTCGATTTCTGCAGCAAAAGTATGCTTTCTGAAATCTGGAAATATTCGAATGGGACTGAAGAAGTGGAGATTGACAATGGTAGAGATAGCATATGAGCTTGAATTGTGTAATAAGACTTGATTCTATATTTAAGATTACTTAGTAGCATGAAACGACGTGGAACTCAACTCATAGGATTAATTATTCAAGTTTGTCTCTTTAGTTGGGCGGGTGGCCATCTATTAGGGCCAGAAAATGAATAGTAATTTGGTGAATATATTACGTAATAACCTACATTTATTTCATATTTTGAACTCCTAACAAAATAAACGATTTCTCTTTCTTATTTATTTGGTTATGTAATTTGTTAATTAATAATATAAACTTTCTATTTTACCCCTCAAGCTATCCATCTCTTTCATTTTACTGAGACATATGGAGGCAAAATTTTAATTTCGTCTCATTAAAAAAAAAAAAATAGTTGGTTAGTTAGCAACTCCTAAGAAGAGTTGCTATATAACATACCATTTTCCATTATTTTCTTGGGTTTAGTTTTTATATAAAACTTTTAAAATTGTGCAGTAAAATACCAATTAAGGAGTTTTATATTACTAACTCCTCCTTTTATGCCCATGTAAACGGATTCTTGTTAAGTTGTAATATATTCTTTTAGTTTCGAAAATAAAAGTTAAATGATTAATTACTCACGTTATTTACCTGTGAGATATTTTTCAATCTCGAAGTTTTCTTTACCTGAGGTGGAAACTATTTTTTTCCATTTAAAAATCTTTTCACGCAGGACATCAATTAATTCTTTCTCATAATGAGCACACTCATATATTATGTATGCATCAATTTATGCACTTTGCACCAATGAAATTATGTAACTCTTTTTAAGTGCACAATTATACAAGCAAGGTTTAACAGAATCTAGTCGATACATGATACTTTAATTATTCGTTGGACTCATTAATTTGGAATAGTTTGTGAACAAGCTCATCATTAGCTTTATCAGCTTTTAAGTCATTGTGGAAACCTTCATTCATACCTCGCTTGTCGATTGTTACTATTTCTTGTCGCATGTTAATACTTATTTTACTCGTTCTAAAGCGACTATTATTTTTTGTCAAAAAGAAAAAAAAAAGTACTCTTTGATGGTAATAAACAAAGCTTCGTATAATTTTAAGACACATTTTAGATTTTACCAATCAAAAAGTATAAGAAAGATGGGTATTTATTATTACATGTATTCTATTTGAGAAGATAGAAACATTTTAAAAATAAAAATTTTCTTCCTTCCAAGAGTTGATTAGTCAGTCCACCCGTCACTAATTCAAAAAAGTCGGATTTAATTAAATATAAACTGTCTATTT
>JBBMKE010000002.1:18396404-18414773 GCA_037834125.1 Lippia alba | reverse complement strand
TGGAGGAGAAGCTGATGGCACTAATCCACAGCACGTTTCATTTTCTTGGAAGAAAATTCATACTTAATTCATAAAATTCTCCCTTGTTATTGTGTATGTTTGTGGTTGTAACTTGTAAGCTTGAGTCCCATAATTACTGTATTTCATGTTACGGACGTGCAAATATTGAGTGTGTTTTGTATATACGGATTTTAATTTTGAAATTATATTTTGCACACTTCCCAAAGTCAAACATGACTCCATAAACTGTTGTCAAATATATATAGGGCAAATTACACCAAGGTCTCCTGAGGTTTGGCGTAATTACAAATTACCCCTCCACTTCTTGAAATTACAAGATAGCCCCTAACTCTAACGGACCGTTTGAGGTCCCCTACAATCCGTTAGGGTTCCGTAACTTTTTTTTTCCCTGCTATGCCCCTGGAATATTATATTAATATGTGAAATGACTTAAATGCCCTTAAGGACTGTTTTGTAATTTCTAATATATTCAGGGTTCGTTATGTAAGAATATGCAAACTACAGGGACTAATTTGTAAGAAGTATCCCTTTTTTGAATATGACCGTTTATAGCCATTGGGAGGAGTCCATATATATATATATATATATACTGGCGAATTTTTTCCCATTCTAACTCCAAAAAACATGTCTAGTTCAAGAACTCAAGTTCTACTCATCATGGTTCCTTAAAATATAGGAAGGAAAGGTGTTGGGCACCAAATTGCAATATTTGGACCACAATCAAAGTTGTAGAGAAGAATAATAGCAACAGAGGAAGGCTTTTTTATTGTTGTGATGTTCATGGGTTTTCTCATTGGTGCAACCCCTTGGAAGCTCAACAAGTAGAAGAGGAAGAAGCAGCAAGTTCAATTCAGAAGGGAATTGCAGAACCGGTGCATGGAAGTCCATTGTTATACAAGCTTGTAGTTTTGAACTTGTCCCTACTAGCTTTATTATTTATCCTTCATGTAATCAAGACTATGATGTAATTCAATTGATTTATTTTTCTTTGAACTTGAATGATCTCTATTTCATGCAATTCACACTCACACTCAAACATTAAAAAATTAATAATACTTGCAACCAATACCATTTACTTCCATGATAATTGTTCCAGTTACATTCCAGTGCCTAATACTTGCTAAGACAAAAGGCACTGCAACCACACAAAAGGACATAATAATAATACTGTATCCCAATGTTTTAGGTGGATAATGATCAGACAAAAAAATAACTTAGGGGCGACAACATATTCAGACACATGAAAGAGTCTTCTCAATTCCTCCACACACGCTTTAGTTGTGCCATATTCAAATCCAAGTTCTTTTCTGCAACACTGGAGCTTTCCTTCTGTTTCCCTTTAAAAGATGCAGTAGGCTGACTATAAGATCTTTCATAATCACCTTTTATTGAGCCTTGCTAAGATGCTTTCAGTGATTTTGTGTGTTTGGGGTTGAGATATAACAACCTGCTGCTTTCCTTTCCCAAAAACATTTGAAGTTGATTTTGCTTGTTTGGTTGCATTTGTAGGCTAACCAATCTGAATTCCTTTAACAACAGGCCTATGCTTGGCATAACTCTTCTATAAGCACACTCTCTTTTTCTTAGGGGAAGGCTCCGCAGGTGGCACTACACAATCAGTTCAATTTTAGAATTTTAGCATATAAAATTACAAATAGTAAGCAATATTGAAATTAAATAAAAATTTACTTGATACATTAGCATCCAACTCAGATAATGTTCTCTTTTTTGTACTCATCAATCCAGGTATGTCATTATCAAACTGAAAATCTTGGTTTACATCATCCATTTGTGTCTCATATTGGTCTATTTTGGCATATAATGCTTCCAATTCATCATGCTGCCAATCCTCCACATTCTCATTGATACCTGCTGAACTTTGTTGTTGATTTGGTATCTCAGAAGTCAATCTTGGACTAAGCATTTCCTGCAAAATATTAAAAGTCAGATAACATATAATTTATGTAATTTTCAGAAGTGATTCAAATTAAAATATATACTAAATGGAGTCACCTGTCCCCTTGAAGGACATGTCCTTCTGTTTTTCATATTTTTCATCTGACAATACTAGATCTAGGCATATTCTGACTTTCTCCCGACTATTTCCTCCTATTTTTTTTTGTCTTCCTGGCAATCTTGTTTTATTAGGAGGCAATAAATCACTTGGTTGTACATCAGGAATATCTGGCCAAATGATTCATCAGGGATGGGACTAATCATGGGGTTGTAGCAATCCATGTACTATAAAGACATCGGATGCATAATCCTCAAGCCTTTCTCTTCTATATGCAATGCATTTATGTTCATGCATACATGGAATCCCACTAGTATCCCATTCCCTACACTGACAACTCTTAGAAACCATGTCAACAACATAATGAGTTGGTCCATCTTGGACCTCATATTTATCATCACCAGCAATCAGCAAATTACATGCCCTTGTATCATCTCTAATCTTATTCAACTTTTTAACCATAGTAGGGATAATCTTAGTTTTCCATTTCAAACCTCTTGTCCTTCTCTAATTTAATCTACACATAATTTGTCCTCTAAGCCCATCAACCAGTGCAAGTATAGGCTTACCTCTGAGCTTACCAATCCAGTTATTAAAGACTCAGATATATTGTTGGTAATGGATAAAGACCATTGTTTCCATCCAATGCTATGGCAGCTAAAAGAACTCCACCAAATTGACCTTTCAAATGACACCCATCAAAACCAATAAATGGGGAACATCCAGCCAGAAATTCTCTTTTTAATGGCTCCAATCCAACAAAACATCTCAGAAATGTAGGTGTTACATTAAGACTGGGACCAGGTGGAATCTGAGACTGCAATGTAACTACACTACCCTCAATCAGTTGCTGCACCATTCTAGCATAATAAGGTAGTTTTCCATAAGATTTAGAATGACTACCCTCAATCCCCTCTCTAGCTATTAACCTAGCCCTATAAATCTGCATATAACTAGGCTTGATGTTGAATTTCTGCAGCTTGGCCTCAATATCCTTGGGTGATAACTTAGGTGTCTTCCTCAAGATCTTAACAAGTTTAGATGCAATCCACTCAGCACTAGCTTCTTTAGTGCAATCACTTCTCAAACAAGTATGCAAACCATTGTAGGTCTTAATTTGAAAAGTTCTTCCATCCAACAAAACAGAAGCATGCAATCTCCATTGACACCCATAACTTTCACATTCCACAGTCATCCTCTTTAGATCATTTTTTCTTTTAATCATGGAAAACCCTTCTTGAATTACATAATCTTTCAGTCTTCTCCTAAAGTGAAAAACATCCTTGAAGTACTTCCCAACCCTTAACTCTACTTTTCCAGTTTCATCATCAAAATCATGAGAAGGAAAGTTAAAAGTACCCCAAAGAGGATCATTGTCAAATTCATCATCAGAAAGGTTCTCAACTTCACAATTGTCATCTGAGGAATAATTAGACATCACATCTGATTCACCATTTGGATCTAAGTTAATGTCATCTAGGTTTTCAACATCAATATCTGGGACAAACAAACTATCATCTGAATTATAGTCCTCATCATCACACCCAGAACCTTGCATTTTACCCTTACTACTCCCAATACCATTTTCTTTGCCTTTACCCTTTCTACTTCCCACATCACATTCTTTTCCTTTGTTACTACTTTTTTTTCCTTTCTTTTTTCTGTTAGAGTTTCCATGTCCTATGTGATCATTCACAAAAATATTACCATGCATTTCATCAGCTTGCAATCTAACATCCACATTCTCCACATTTATAGATGCATCTACATTCTCAATATTCACAGTAGGATGATTAGATGCAGAAACAACAAACAAATCAAAGATAACCTCACCAGAATTCTGCTCAAACATTCTCAATACATCCCTATCATCTTCAACATTCAGCCTACCCTTAGACCCAAATGTAGCAGCAATAATCTTAAAAGAACCAGCATCCTCAACCCCAAATAACTTTTCAATATCATCATAGAGGTCTAGGAAGCTATACTTATCTGGATCAACCTTATAGATACTAGTTATTTGGTCCTTGCAGTGAACCACCAACGTGTAAGTCTTGTCACCCATTATACCTGCTGCAAAACAATAACGAAAATCACACATTACTCACTGAAATTACATATGCAGATTTCCAGAAACTAAAAACCCTAATCAAAAAATTTGGGGATTTATCGTAAGGTGGAAGAATCACTGAATCTATCCAAAATAGCTCAAATATAAGACACAAACGAGGGTTTTTCTAGCTTAAAATCAACAAAAAATGCTGAAAGACCCAACTACACGGAAGAGGCGCAAATGTTTCCAAATAAACCATACACACACTTTTCCGACGTCAATAAACGAACTTAAAGGAGAAAAATAAAAAAAATAAAAAAAGTAAAGTTAAATTGCATGAACACTCCGATTCTCAGCTTCAACGGTTGTCTTCTAAAATCCTTCGAGTATACGTTGTGCTCCAGTGTTACGAGCAAGAAAACGGCGAAAATCCACAAGTTCTGAGCTCAAAACGGTCATCAATGGCGGAGATTTCGTTTTGAAAACTAGGGTTTTCTCTCTTCTAAACCAAAGAGAGAGGTGAAATAAAATATCTGGATGTATCGATACATTTTCTAACACTTACAAGACATATTGTGAGGGCATTCTGAACAATAACAAAATAAATTAAATTTCAATTTTTTTAAATGTAAGTATGATGCAGACCGTCAGGGGTATATTAGTCTTTTTAAACTTTTCGTCAGGGACCTTGTAATTTTCAGAAGTGGAGGGGGTAATTTGTAATTACGGCAAACCTCAGGGGACCTTGTTGTAATTTGCCCTAAATATAATAATTAAACTTTTATTTAACTAAATTAAATGATAAACGTGCAACGCACATTAATTTCACTAGTATAGCTAAAAGTTTTCAAACTCAACCCTTATTTAATTTCCCTAATGTAAAACTCAATATTTTTATATCAAAAAATTCAGAAAAACTATCTATTTGACCTCACCCCTTCCGTACAAACTTTTTTTTTTTATACTAGTTACAAATAAACAAGAGTTTGAGATCATTTAACTCATACATTCATGCGAAGATTTAAATATAACATAGAGTTTCATGATAAAAAAATTTCTAAACTCACCTTACACGTTTTGGATCGTTTGAGCTGATTTAATTTACGGATGCTTCAAATATAATTCTTCATGTGTCAATTAAGTAGTATACTCAGAACAAGTAGACTTATGTGTCACCTATTTAATATTTTTCCAACATCATATTTTACTAACAGGTGAACAAATATCAATTTAAATGACAGAAAATATACTTTGATGTCACATAATTTTACATGTTTATCTGTACATGTATGCAGCAGAATAATTGCATGTACCATGCCATGCGTCATGCATGATCAATTATTGTTAGAGGTTCGAAATTAAAATTACAAATATCCCAAAGTCATGGCAATATATATATGTGTGTGTGCGCGCTCTTGAGCTTAGTAATATATTTGGGCTTGATAATGACTGGAGTTTTTTATATGTAGTTACATAACATTTAAGAGAATTATTGCTGCCATCTGGGGCTGTGCAAAACAAAAAAACCGTATATTGAAAAATTGAACCGGATCGGTTGAAGCCGAACTGAATTGAAACAACCAAACTTGGTTCGGTTCTGTTTTTAGTTAGCCATATTCTAAGTTCCGGTGTTTCGATTTTTTTTTTTTAAACTGAACCAAATCTAATTGAAAGGTGTTTAGTTCGATTTCGGTTTGGCTTTTCAAATTTAAATAATTCAGCTAATTGAACTGAAAGTTTGGTTTGACTCAAAATCAGCCGAATGAACAGTCCTCCTACCATCGATAGAAAAAACTTTATACTTAAGTGATTTGACTTGTCTCAACACGTGGAAATGAGCTATAAGACAAAAAAATAATATTGCTAAAATAATAAACACATAGCGATACTATAATAATAAATAATTTAATATTATGCATATAAAATTATTAATTGACGAGAATTGGGCCATTCAAAATAAACTACTTGGTCTCAAGCCCAACTCACCTGAACAAAGTCTTGATTCTTCCCCCGTCTCCAAGCCCAAGTATATTTTTCAAAAATCCGAAAAGAACCCCCAAATTTCCCCAAAATTAACATTTCACTCCATTCCTCCCTATCCCGAACAGAAATCCCCCCACTTCACTCGAAATTCCGAAACCCACAAAGGTGAGAACAAATTCAGATGAATTCATCCCCAAAACCCCCGCTTTTCTGCTTAAAATGGCCGTGGGATGATCATCAACACCGAAACAATCCCGACAACACTCCATGTACTCTCGAAACTCCATGGCTCTTCAAGTCCTTCAAGAATCTGGGAACCGTAGCCTTCAATTTCATCAATTCTGCACTTCCCCCCAATCCCCAGAAAACCCCTTTTCGAATTAGAGAAAACAGGAAGATTTTGAGGCCGGAAGAGCAAGCGGAGGCGGAGCAGAGAGCGTTTGCCGCTGCTTTATCTAGCGGGAAAGAGGCTACGGTTCTTGAATTTTACTCGCCTAAGTGTATGCTCTGCAATTCTCTGCTGGGGTTTGTGATGGAGGTTGAGAATAGGAACTCGAAGTGGTTAAACATTGTTATGGCGGATGCTGAGAATGATCAGTGGTTGCCTGAGGTATTTTAAAGTTACAGTCTTTTATTGGGTATTTTTTAGGGTGAATATATTTGTTATGCAATCTGCAGGTATATGTTTTGTGAATCTTGATTTGCGGTTAATAGTGTTATGCTGTATTTTGGAACCGTACTTAGCGGTAATCGTTGGTAAGCGGTACGGGTATGCAATACGTTAGTGTGCTGAAGTATTGGTACGTCGGGGGTAGGCTTGGTTTAGTTGGTAGGTTCTTTCGGTACGCAATAGGTTTGTAATGATTAGTCGGTGTTCTTATGCTATGAATACACCGAGTGAGATATATAGATGAAAGTTATATGATGGAATATGTGCAAATATATGTCATCTATAAAGGCTTTAGAAATTCATTTAAACTCTGTAAATGCATGCCAATTGAGAATAACAAACCAAAAAACATATTCTAAAGATCACTATTGTTTGATTTGCTAGAACTAAAATCGGTGCGACTATTTTGGAGTACCAATTTGAGCACCATAGAGAATTGGTACGAGATTTGAGAGGGGAGGGAGAATATTAGGTAACTAATATTCGAACTAAGTGATGCTATGTTTTGGTATTTACCATGATTTATGTTTCTAGAGCATTCATATGGGTAGTTATGATTTTCGAGTGAAATGAAATGGTAGGTGCTGTTCTAAAGGTAAACTATTGCCTGACAGGAAAATTAATTTGGTTTGATAGTAAGTAGTAAGAAGCAACCTCTCATTCGTGGGAGGAAATTCATCAATTTCATAGGATGTTTGAGTCTAAAAGAACGTAGAAAACATCATTTTAGTTCTGTTCTAGCCTTTTTTATCTCAAATTTCAGCTGTTGAAGCCGTGCGAATATCATATATAGTGAAAAAGCTCTTGTAGAGCTCGGTTTTCAATTCAACTATGTATCAAATGGTTTAAAGTATGCCCATTTTGTAAGCACATGTTTTCAAAATGAACTAAAATTTGTCACAATCTGGAATTCGTGGTGCCTGAGCAGGGTTTAAGATCGGGTTTTGTTCAAAATCAATTTTGATCTTTGAATTAGCTGAAGAAAGATGTTGATATGATCACTCATTTCCATTTCCTAATAATTCTTCTTTCTTCCTTGGATATAATTAAGGATACTTGCACGGGCATACCCTGTCTAATTACAAAAATTTTCATGAGATTTGAGAAATTACGAAGACTTCCCCGTCCCTTGATTTCATGTGCTTGGCCTGTATTATAGTCATGCATCTAAATAAAAATATTTAAGTGTCATGGATAAACAGGATATTTAGAAAATATTAGGGATGATATCATCAAAATTTATTCGTTCTAGATGGTGGCTCAGTTTTGTGCAATTAGGTCAAACCTGAGGGTATATTAATCGAATTATCCCACTTTATCGTTATTAGTTTCTCTATTTCTGTTTGTGGCTGAAATATCTCAAGTCTTCTTCTTGATGCAGCTTCTCCACTACGATATTAAGTACGTCCCGTGTTTCGTCCTAATCGATAAGCACGGAAAGGCGGTTGCAAAGACAGGTGTTCCCAACAGTAGACTCCATGTAATAGCTGGTGTTTCCCATCTTCTCAAAATCAAACGCCCACACAAGAATTAGAACCATTTCCATTGTTCATTGTTGTATCAGATTTCCATGATCTCTGAGTAGAATGGATATCATTTTGTACCAAGTCTACGGTGTCGGGGTTTAAGGTTTAAGCAGTGAATTCTTTCAAAAACAGGCTTGTACAAAAATCAGAATTGTGGTATAAAATTGCAAATACACGATCCAATCTTCTTGGTAATCTGCATATGTTCCATTGTTTACATTTTTAACACTGAGTACGCGAGAATCCTTGCTTGTTCTTTCGAAAAAATTCTGCATTTGAGTTGAGTTGGACGAGTCAGGTTGGACTGCCATTGTCGAAAAAGATGAATACACACAAATCCAGACCAAATCAGATTCGGCTAAACCATCACTAGTAATTACGTGATAAGAAGTTTGCTTTTAATTTGCCAAGTATTTTGCTATGAGCTTACAGAGAGCAGATGCTCCTGCGCTTACAAATATAATCAACTTTCAGAAGGTGGATACCTGCATATACCTATTCGAGAACTGACCTTTATACGATACTCGAACAAGTTTAACATGTACATACAACTACTTGGGGGTATAATAATTTACACCAACTCGAATTATATGAGTTCTTGAATGATATTCCTAGCTTCAGCAAGCACGTCCGTATAACCAATACTCATTGCCCATATATTCAGCAATGGAGGAACCACCATATCCACCTCTGTTAAACGCTCTTCCAACCAGCTAAAGGTCTTTTGGTCCATGACACTACCCACAATACTCTGAAAAATAACCAAAAAATTAAAAAAAATGACTAAGCATGTTTCATCTTGACCATCTTGATAGTTTTTGAGTTATTCATATTAGAATGGGGTAATAACACCTAATATACCTTGATATTTGACAAAATTACACAAACTTCCCTGAGTTTTGAGATATTAAAACTACTTGCATTGACATAGTGTGGGGTGTGGACTAAGGCATGCTATTATAGGCATTGATTTAAAATAAGGTAGTGATCAATAAATGAGAAGGGTCAAATTTAATTAAAATTTATCGATCTGGATGTGATGAAATACTTCGATAGGAGACGTTTTCATAATTTCTCAGACTTCAGAAAAGTTTGGGATCTTAGATCAAATCTTGGGGTATGTCGGTGTAATATCCCTATTAGATTACGAGCTTACCCAGGATGAGCTGCGAAAAGCATTGGCAATCAAGCTTTGAAGGAAATCTTCATCTGATATGCTAATTAATCTCTCTGAGCCAACACAGAATATCAAGTCTTGACAAGAAGAGTCACATAGAGGCCCATAATTTTTCACCACAACTCTCCCATGGTCGTCTACTATCCGGTTCAATCGGCCCTTAATGGAGCTGCATTGCAGCCCTTCAGATCTTCGAAAAGATTCTGCAGAATATTCTTCAGACTCTAATCCAAGCAATGTTGCAGCCCTTCTGGAGTCAGTCCAACAACAGCAAGAGGATGACCCATCATCTGCACAGGAACAAAGAAACAATTTAGGGACAGAGCAGAGAAAAGGAGTTAATTGCATTGTCATAGTAAATATATCTCACAAAGCCTCCAAATTTTAATATTTGCATGGAAAAACCGAAAACCCCATGTATCTCAAACAGGTTACTGCAAAAATACAGAGAATTACTTTTTAGCCCTCAAATATTTTCGTCATTTTTGCTTTCGTCTTTGAAGAAGAGTAAAATAACAAGTTCATATCAGCCATATCACAAGGAGTTGGGCGCAATTAACTCGCTGGAAAAGTAACTAACTATTATATAACAGAGACAGGAAAATACCTATTACAAAACCAGCAAAAGGGATATCCTTCTCCACTACAAGGGTATAGACGGCAACAACCTGTGCCATCGATCAAGTAACAGATAAGAAAAACGAAAAAAACCATAATCAAGAAATGAGAAAAAATGATTTGCATATACTGGATGAACTCCAGAGGTTTATAACGCATTACCCTGCAACGAAATTGCATTGGTTTAAGCTCTGATAATTCCAATGCATCAGATATCAGAGCTGCGGGAAAGGTGTTGGGAGAAGCAACACCAAGCAAGCCTGCATTTTCAGGTGCATGATTGGATTCATGAATTAGATGTCCATTCATAGAGCTTTTATCACTGATTGTGATGAAAGATGCAGGAGTCATTACATGCTTGTTCTGCCCACTGGAAAAGGAAACATTCTTGATAAATTCCGTGTGAAAACATTCTTCATATCATCATGCATTATAGAAAAAAAACAATCTAGCCACAAAAAGCACCTCCTCCCAAAGGTTGTTTTAGCACAAACTCATCGAGTTTCATGATAAACCATTAATGAAAAGAGAACATTTTACAAACACAAAAGAACTCATTGAACCAAAAGTAAAGATACATACCAGAGCACAAGTATCCGGTGAAAGGTTGCATAGACATCTCTTCCAAATCCAATGGGGAACGTTTGTTTATTCACATTACAGAAAATTTTGACCTATAAACAAAATACTGAACATAAGATTATCAATAAGTATGTGAATATTAAACAAAGAGGGTTAAAGCAGAGGCAATAAAATTTGATTATTGACCAAAAGATGGACACAGATGCCATTATTCCCTTGGAGAAACATTGGCAGATGACCCTCATCCCTTGTCGGCCTAGGTTGTGCAGGAGAAGCATCACCATTACTATCATGAAAGGCCACTATAAGCCCATGCAAGGTTACTAAATTACCCTCAGGCAAAGGATAATTGGAAATTGAAGCTCCTAAAGATTGCATGGATGCATTTATCGTGGACTTGTGCACGTCTGATTCTTTCTCCGAAGAATCTATTGGCTCAGTTCGATCTCCATCCGTTATCTTAATGACATCTTCAAGCAACTTTAGAGCATCGGGAGGGACAAATACATTAATGCCTGAATATTTGCTACTGTCTTCAGAACTTTGGAGAGTCTCGATAGAAGAGAATGCAAGACTCCAAAGATGGGTCTCACAACTAACAGGGAGTTTAACGTGACTAACTTGATGATGTACTTTGATGGAGCATAATTTATCTTCATCATGATGTTTGACAAGGTAACAACGACCTATTGCCATCACCTGCTATTTTAGTGAGAGTTCGAATCATAAGGTCGTTAAACAGAAAACACAAGAATCTTTTGTTCGTAAACAAGAGATATTTCCATGACCTACCTCATACATACAAAAGCTACTGGGATTAAATTCCAACAATACCCTCATTATTGATTTGCTTCTAGAAACTATCTTGGCATATTCATTGGTGCAATGCAGAGAACACGGGCGATGAGAGCTTAAACCTTTACTGGCAATTAAACATGGCAATTCATGCAAACCATAATTGGAACCCTCAACTGAAGCTAGCTCAGTTTTATGTCTCTTCTGAGTATGATTCATCTCAGGTGTAGTAAAGTCTTCCAGGGAATCCTTCCAATATTCTGAGGTCATGAATGCATCGTCATGCTTCCCAGAAACAAGCAAATCCAAAGGCAAGAGCACAGCCTGAGCAAAAATGTTGTACCTCTTTGCTAAATCTCCTTGAGACTGAGAGAAAAAAAAAAAAAAGAAACGACTAAGGGTATTTTAGTCTGTAAAAAGGGTCAAAATTTTTTATTCAAATTGACGAGAGCAATATAGGAGTTATTATAATTTTATGATGATTGTCAACTAAAAACTTAGAAAGTTCAAACCTCAAGGCTCAAGGCATGTAGATGTAATTTTCCAAACCTCAGGTATTGGTTGTATTTAAGACATACCACAGGAGTTTAGCAGTAATTATCTTAATAATTTAATATCTCTCGCACTAGCAGTAGAACACCGAACCTTTTGCAGAGTTGGAAATTTGTGTGTTAATATAATCAAGTGAAACTTCCCACTGTCGGCTTCTGGAGGATTTCCTTTCCAATCAAAGAAAAGAGAATGATTTCTATAATCTTCATCACTTGGACACTGGTAAAGATAAACAGATGCGGCCATCCTTCTTAAAGGTGGAATATTACTAAATATACTTTGGCAAGATACAGGCTGATATATTGTTGAATCCAAGTTGACCAGTTTTGGGGGTATGCCTTCCATAACTAATGTGAGGCCTTTTGCCTATAAGAATGACAGCAATCAATAAACATGAAGCACGTAAAAACAATTTGTGATAAATAAAAAACCTCGAAAATCCTGTCAGAGTCCCAAGTTGCTGGAAGGTCCCACTTTATATCAATACCACCAGTTGCATCAACAAGCTGCAGTCTTCCAGAAGATAAAGAAATCTGGACAAAAACACTCATATGTTAAGGTTTATAAAGAATCACAAAACTGAAAAAAGGGATATTTACGCGAACAAAACCTGAGATTTAGGCCCAATTGCACAAACTTCCCCCGAGGTTTGTGAAATTACAAAAAATCTCCTGTTAGAGAATTTGCATAACATCTGGACTGGATCGACGAATTTCAACGACATCATTTCTATTTGACTTAAAGTTCATGACTACAGGCACGGGTTTAGCCAATACTCAGGATATGCCAGGGGAAGTTTAATTAGGCCAAACCTCAGGGTGTGCCAATATAACTATCCTGAAAAATGCAAATAGTTCATAAAAATTTCGAGGAGAATTCGTTTTTGTTTAGACCTTTAGAGTTCCCATTGCAAGAATACCAATTTCATCAGTTTTGAAGACTCTTCTGGTCGACTGAACATAAGATCTCCCACAACAAGAGATAGGCTTTTTCTTATTGATGCGACCCACAAAAGCAGACAAGTTCTCCATATCATCAAGAGTTTTCTTCCATGAATTTTCACAATAACTAATTAAGTTGGCAATAGGTAGCACCTGAAGTCACAAGAACAAATATCAATCATATAGTTATTCCACCGGAAAAGAACAACCACAAGAGACTCACCAATCTCAAGTGACCATATTGTCCTTCCTTGCCACCGGAACACATTTCATGTTTACAGAATTCAGCCAGTAATCCATGCTGCCAAAAAGATATTCAATTGTGAAGGTTGCCCATTACCGGGATAATTTGTCTTTATCCTATTCTGACCAATTCAAAATTTACCTGATCCTGGAAAGCTGATGGCTGCAAATAAAAACTAGCATACTTTTGAGCTAGTCCTTCCTTCTGAGAACACATTGCAAATGTTGAAATCCCATTAGAATATTCTACATGGAAAAAGAGTGCAATTATATATATATAATTTAGCAAACAATTAATAAAATAGATAATTACATGTTTCGATCCCAGAATCTCCTTCTCGGACAAAACCCCTGCAAACTTTTTCCTAAAGCATGAGACAACAAGTAAAGCCCTGGAGCACAAAAACAAGATTAATGATTAAATAAGTCAATATAAAAGAAAACGAAGATTGCAGGTACGTGCATTAGTACCATAATCTGGCTGCAAATGGCAACGAATTAATAAACTTCTGAAGGCTGCTCTGAGAGTATGATCTCAAATGACACCTGCAGAATATAGAATACATCATACATAAATACTGGATAATCGCTAGAAATCAATCTCGCTTTCCTTAAATTGTGTCTCTAACCCTGTCTGCAATGGGGAAAATGACACCACATGCATGCTAGTTCTACAGCAAGCGCCAAGAATCAACATTTTCCCCCATTGAAACTTTGGATTCACAAAATGAACATTTTTCACAGCCACCTAAAAGCACACAAAATTAAAAATTGTCAAAGAATATAAAATTTTCAAAATTCGACAACAAAACATGAAAATGACCTTAAAAAATTTTTTGCACAATAACGCAAAGTGGTGAATTAACGTACAATTGCACCAACTCTCACACCGTGTGGCACAGTGAGATACTGATCAGTTAATAACAGCATCACATCTTGGTCCAACTCAACAACCATCCCCTGCATGTAAACACCAGTAATGGCTCCAGTATAGCAACCAGATTCACCTTTCCCTCTTATGTCAGTAATCGGAACCAAACCTTGATTCTTGAACAACTTTGAAATATGCAGTGATGCTTCATCTGTTGTGACATACATCAACTGAGACTGTTCTTCCTAATAAAAACCAACTTTTTCTTTAACCCTGTTAGTAAAACGACTTCGCCAATGGATTGTGAGACCACAGGATGCCAAGATGATGCCAAACCACAAAAGTACACAATCACAGTCTTAATAAACTTATGGTCATCAACATCTTTTTTACTCAAATCTTTTAGGTTCGACGCCAGAAATTTCGAAACACAAAATTTGCATTGACAGACAAGAACTTCGACAAGAAATCCACTTATATTTCTCGAACCATTCTCCCCAACTGAACAAGGAACAACAAACACAGGGCTTACCGACTCTATCATACCAAAAATCAATCTGCTGCTAGAACCATCTTTAACGTCGCCAACACCTAAAGCTAGACAAAAAGAACTAAAACCCGACAAAGAACAAACATTCTGAACAGACGCATCGACAAATTCGCAGCGGATGATCTCCAAGAACCCACCTTTCGCGCCCCTATCCCCACATTTTACAGGAATAAAATTCCAGGCCACAATCGTCACCCTTCCACCAATCATTTTCGGGTCAAAACCCAAAACTTCGCCGCAAACGGTAGCGGAACCATTGGAAAACTGACAGCAACTACACTTAATCGGTGAATCGCCGTTAGCAAAAGCGGGAAGCGCAATAGTTCCGATTAGAACCGTCGGGTGATTCAAGGGTTTAAGCGTCTGAGGACTAGGACTTCCACAGGTAGCAAAAGAGGGTTTCCGGCGGCGATTTTGACCGGAATTCTTGCGGTTGTCTGATGTAGAATAGATCGGACGGCTAGGACTGAGAGATGAGGCGGCGGTGAGAGGCTGAGCGCGCTGAATTAGGTCAGAAATGGTGAAATTAATCGGCCCCTTTTCTTCCATCACAAATGTAGGTTGTAATTCATCTGTGAAGTTAAACCTATCTCTGTGTGCGAGGGAGGGAAGACGAAGGGAGGGAAAAAGGCGTATGTGGGAAGTTTCTCGGGAGAAAGGGAAAGGTTTCATTTTTATACAATCTGCCCCATAAATTATAAGAATTGCAAAAATGCCCCATGAACTTAGCAATACTTCACTTTAGCCCCTCTACTTGGGACTTCTTGTTTCATAATTTGGCTGAATTTTCATGCTTTGGCATTGGAGAAATTTTATGTGGAGCTATCTTTCGTAATCGAACTTACGAATAATCGAATATTAATTAATAATCGAATATTAATTGTACATTTAGTTGGGTTTATTTCTTTCTCTCAATATTTGTTAAAAAAAAAAAAATTTTGATTAGCATTTTTAGGTAAACCCAATTGAATATGGATCGAGAATGAAGTTGTTGAAGTTTAATGGAAAAATCCTACTGAGGAGTTTGGAGTGATACTACATAATAGTGTCAGGTGGGATTTGAATTGAGGATTGAGACAATCGATAGTAATTGCATTTTCATTACTCAATGCAAAACATATAATTAATTAGTTATGCGTTCGGCTGTTGATTACATGACTTGATGGTCAAAAGTCCGGATTATGATTCATTTTATAACTACACAAGAATAAAAGAGTAAAACCTCGAGTCTTGAAATTTTCAAATGAGTATTGAATACGAATATTTTGACACAATACGAAATGACATAATGATATTTTTGAAATGTTTGTGCCTCAGAGGTCTTGACCATAAGGTGCACGACTACGATCAACTATAGAAGAACTTCTGTATCCAATATTGGAACAATGTAAACAAGTAGATTTAAGCAGTCTGATCCATCAGCAACAAACCTTAAAAGAGTTATGGGCATTTAACATGCACAAGATGCCACAAGATCCACAAGATTTCAGTGAAGTAATATTTACAATAAATTCCTATTGTACAATATCACAATACTAGTGCAAACTCAAACTCTCTTCAGAAAGTACATCAAAATACTACTCAGAAGTCCTATCCAAATGCAAGAATCAACATCAGGATTTGTAAAGAGGGCTTCGCGAAGCTTTATGTACAATTAATAAATAAGAGAAGACATTCCGTTCCCACCTTGGGAAGAACTACTTATGTTGGGCGTAAGGAACCGGAACCAGGGGCGGTTATCAAGATCCCAGCATCGGACATTTAGAAGCAGTTGTTGTTTATACGAGTAACTAGAGCTGCCAAATGAGGGAACTGCCCAACATTGAGCTTCACAGATAAAATCTGCATTCCGGAAACAATATAAGCAAAAGAATATTTCATTCGAGTATACAAGAGTACTTAATGATAGCTATATGTCCAAATTCTCACAATGTTGAACAGATTCAAGAGAAAGGTGTCCTATTTCTGTTCCTTCTATTTTTTTTTTCCTTCAAGAGAATTTTTGTCGATTTTCCAAGTTCCAACTACTCCTTGGGACTAGAACCTGTGACCGATCTGTTGAGATGCATACCATTCCACCAATCTTTCATTCTAAAAATGCAGCCCGGACAAATTTTCCCAACATAATTATTCTAAAGTTTCTTGCATTAGTTAGTTGTATATTTAACTATAAACAATTTTATTCATCTATGCTAATTTGCTCGTGGATTTTTTTTTACTAATTACGTACATTTTTAAGTTTTGGTGTATTTCATTTGATTTCCAGAAAATATTTTCTCAGTTATAAATTATAAATTAAAATCTGAGAAATATATGTTCCATACTTAATATGCCTGTAATTCACAAATATGTATTTACCAATAAGAAATGCCATAAGTTCAATAATAAATCTAGAGAAAGAGTACCCTTAGAAGAAAAGCCATGCAGTCATCAAATTGTTTCTCTATTCGTTCCACTTCCTTCTCACATCTTGCTTTGATGGCAGAAATTGCTCCACCACTACTTAGAGTTTGTTGTATGGAGTAGAAGTCTAGAGCTAGGCCAAGTATACTGTTTATGCGGCTTGCAATCAACCCCACCTGTAAGTAAAAGGGATTGTCCCATAAAATTTTGCATTGGCAATAGCAGAAAAGGAAGAGCAAGGAAATAAAAGAGACCAGCTTGTCTGGAACCACGAAACACTGTCGTTGAATTGACAGCAAGTAGGCCTCGTGTACTTCAATTGCTTCATCCAGAGTTCCAGCTGCTGCCACACCCTCACAAAGTTCACGCCATGCATTGTGATAAACCTGTTCAATATATTGCTTTTATAATCTGGAAGGAGCAAAAATATCTACAAAATCGAATATATATGTGTATATATATATACAGATATATATACAAAAGTTATTGGTTTACCCTGTCCATAACATATTGATGAAAGGCATCCACAAAATGGAGTAGTTTTTGCTCTAGCAACCAGTGGTGTTTGTGTTTCATTGTTGCCGTAACTCTATCCTGAAACATCAAAAAGCAATTATATTTCAGAATAATGCTTAAGGACAGAAATCACATATTGAGCACAAAAATTAATCTCTAAGATGCATGCGCATGTCATTTGAAATATATTTGGTTGGTACAAGCAAGGACTATACCTTCCACATCCATCCCCCAGCCTTATCAAGTACAAATTTCGCACGTTTAACTTTTAACAAGAAACTCATCACCTGTATGAAAATATATATACACAAATATAAAATCTAAAACTGATCATGTGCATTTAATGGAGGAAAAAGAAAAAAGACAAAATGGAACCTGATTATACTTCTTCATAGCTTCCAAGTTTGCAATAAGTTCAAGTGGCCATGATACCTATTATTATTGGATCAGATTAAAGTTCAGGTATACTTGTAGTGTCAAAATAACAATAAACTGAACAACGATAGTGGCATAATGTATAGTGCTTGCCTTATATGTGAACTTTAGAGAGTCGAGGACATCCATTCCAGAGCTTTGCCCTCTACCTTTACGAGGAGTTGAGACAGAAATAGATGGACTTTTTGGTTCATCTTCACTGAAACTTGGGCTTTTGGCCACTGATACAACTAAAGAATCAGGTGTACTTAGCAGCACATTATCAGCAGAATTCCTTATTGACTCCTGAAGTAAACTAAATTCTGGGGTTAAATACATTTCAAAACAATATCCTTAGATATATGTGAATGAAAAAGATTTCAAAAGGCATGGTATGAAATACATCAAATGGCATTTCATGCTTCTAGCAATTGAAGAAG
>JBBMKE010000002.1:18297010-18308550 GCA_037834125.1 Lippia alba | reverse complement strand
TGTGTCCCCGTTCGCCTTGATTTCGGATTCTGGCTTGGATTTTATTTCACGACCGGATCTAGGTCTCGGTGCTGGGGGGATGTGGCGTCACGCGCCGGGCGTTACATCCAATTTGTATGGATTTTTCATTAGAAATTACACCAAAAATTTTTCATAAATTCCGGCGGAATATTCCAAGAATATTCTGCTGGAAAGGGGCAAAGTGCTCAATTTTTCAAAGATGAAGGGACAACTTGCACCAATTTGAAGGTTGGGGGGCAAAGTGCACAACCTTCCAAAGGGTGGGGTGGTGAGTGTATTTATCCCTTATGTTATTGATACGCTTCTACAATAAATAGAGAAGATATCCCAACTAATAGGATTCTTAAAGGAAAGATACGTAACTTTTCAAAAACTATTCTTACATTATTAAATGTTAAATTATTTTAATTTTATACAATTCTTACTCTTGTCTCTTGAAATCATAATAACTTTGACAATGTTACTTTTAATAACTAATATTTTTGGAATGGATTAGGTAAAATGCATTATTTTTTCAGCAGGTACGTATAACTTAGACAAATTAAGATAAAGAATCACACTTGTACATTTGGTGTTTAATTCACACAATCCCAAGATTGAGATTTGAGACTAACCCAATTCCGACCACAAAAACGTGCACAAATTGCACTTCTCTAGTGCCACGAATATGGTCCAAAAAAGTAGCTAGTGAAGCCATCAATCGGAAGTCGAAACTTCAAAACTTGAAATTGGAGTTATTTGTGTCATACCCCATGTATAGGTGAAATGGGCAAAAAAACTTTGTGTTATAAATATTAACATAAAAAACTCTGTGTTTTCAAAAATTAACACAAAAAACCCTGTGTTATACAAAATATTTGCATTGAAAACCCTATGTTAGGGTTCACCATGCAAATATTTTGAAAATACAGGGTTTTTGGTGTTAATTTTTAAAAACACAGGGTTTTTTGTGTTAATTTTTGTAACACAGGGTTTCCATGCAAATATTTTGAAAACACAAAATTTTTTGTGTTAATATTTATAACACAGAATTTTTTTTGTCCATTCCACCTAACACGGGGTATGGCGTAAATGACTCCTTAAAATTGAGGTTTGATGTGTAAAATGACGCAAAGAAAACAACACTCTACTATTTGAGAGGATGGGGGCGGCCAGGGGGGCCTCATAAACAACAAGCAACACCATCCAAAGTGGGAAGTGAAGAAGCAACGTCAACTCTGTCTTTAGGACATTAATTGCTAAAATACAGTCTATTTTTCACACTCGTTTTAATTTCCACGAAAATGGGCCATGGTCGGTCATATGACATTGTTGTCCCTCCTAATTGTGTAAGAAAATCATCAACTTTCTCGACGGTCGGTGTTCCAAAATAGGAGATTTTGAGTTTTTCTCCATGTAAAATTGAAAAATTTTAATTTATACCTACCGAGATTGAATCTTACTCAATCAATCGGACGATCATTGCATTGAATTCGTGTTTAAGTTGTTTTTCTTTGTAAAATTTCTCCCGACCACATGAGAAGTACAAGAAACTCATTTTATTTTATATTGATTTGATTAAATCCAATTAAAGGTAGAAATTATTCTTATTTGGGCTTTTCTGATAAGCTACACTTTGGAAGAATTATCGTCCTCTTTTCTTTACTTTTCTATGGATGGGGTAAGGTAAAATAATTATTTAAAAACTATATTAAATTCATGTTTTAGCTAATAAATGTCTTTTATTGTCATCGATTAACATGTCATCCAAATTTATATTTTAGTTATCATGGAAAAGGTCATGGAAGTTCTATTGCCGATTGAGAAATTTATGAACTAGTTAACTAATACTATACAATATCATAAAATTTAATTAACAATAAGATGCATGTCATATGCTTGCAGCAATTATTTGAGGCAAGTGATAAATTAGGGGATGAATAATGCGACCTACGTACTTTGATGGTATCTAAGTGATAAGATGTTGCAACCTAGATGCCAACAGATTGATCCAAGTAATTAAATTTTTTTTAAGACACTGATTTGAATTAAAATCCTTTTGATCACTCGAGGATATACATGTTTAATAAAAAAATAAAAAAAATTGTTGCAACCTAGGGTTTAGGTAGGTATTACAATAATCTGAAGACATCTAAAATGTGTGGGTATTAATTGTATGACATCTATAGAGGGCATACATGGAAGTCGAGGCCTAGGTTGCAGGTGCAAAAGCAACATCCTGTGGCGATTTACCAATATTATAGAGTAGAAATACCAAGGAAATTTTCTCTTGCCATATCTAGCTAATTTCAATACTAAATAAAATGTTTAATCGATTATTACAATCAAACATAATCACGTACCGATTCTTGTCATCCAAGAACCAAAATTCATTCCTTAATAAATCAAAGTACATACTGTAAACTGTTTGTGCCAAAAAATGTTGAAGGTATGGTTACTCCGTATTAATAACTTGAAGGAGATTAATAGAGAATGAGACTTCAGAGTTAAGAGTTTGCGGGAATACATCCAAGGATGAGAGTCAAGAGTCCTCTGCTTGCTAGAATGAGCATGAGGATTAAAGGCTGAATTGGAATTAGCTAGTCACTATTCCGACACTCATATCAATAAATTTCAGTAAGATAATTTATGAAATTTTGAGAAAATATTTAATGCATGTTGAATGTCTTACCAATATAGGATAAATGTTAAGAATATTTATAAGAAAATACTAACGGTATTCCGAAGAACTGTCATCAATGTAGTTCTCAACAAGGTTGGTTAGTCCTACGATTTGACCCAATGGGAGGTGGCACATCAGGGGATCACATGAGATAATATATATTGTAGCTGGAGACATTTCTGAAAATATATTTATGCGTTTGATAAATGCAAAGAAGATATACCTTAATTGGGTATTGAACAGTTTTAAATGAAGAGAGGTAGCTTAGAACGCTCGGACTTTGTTACTCAAAGAATGTCTGAGGCTTGATGGGACGGGCTCATCATAAAATTAAACACATCTACCAATGCTAGCTGTTGATTATGTTAGGGGTTAATTTCTAATTTTGGCGTATTTTTTGTTATATATTTTATTTTTGGTGTAAGTTTTTTGTGTAGTGCAATTTTGAGGTTTTTCATTTTTTGTAAAAGTGGAATCACTGTGCAAATAGTGATTCTGCATTTGGGAAAAGCGGCATCACTGTAGCATTCCGTTATGAGTCTTCATTGCAATCATAATTAATGAATAGACTCATAACGGAATGCTACAGTGATTCCGCTTTTCCCAAATGCGGAATCACTATTTGCACAGTGATTCCGCTTTTACAAAAAGCGAAAAACCCCAAAATTGCACTACACCAAAAAATTACACCAAAAGTAAAATATAAAATAAAAATACACCAAAATTAGAAAAAAAAAACCCATGTTATGTGATAAATATATTACAACCGATCAAATTATAGTTCTCATTATTCAATTATGGTGAAATTTCTACCTAGGAAAGATTCGAAGCATTCCTAGGTTTTTTAATGCCAAATCAACCTCAAATCAAGTGTCGTTTCGGTAAAATTAGCACTATCAAATCAAATTATTTAGTAAGATACGATTACAAAACTTAATATTCAATTACTTAATACATATGAAATTTTTTCGTTACATAGCACACGTCCAAAAAAAAAAATCTAAAAAATTGACAGTTACACTGTGGACTGATCAGGAAAAGTTCTCACATTAGTTAATGGTGCTAGCCGCCAGGTGTTCTGACCAAAAAATAAGATACATATAGTTGAAATTTTATCATATATCATACGGAACAAATATACGACCCTTATCATTGGACGAATGAATATTTTTCTATCGAAATTTTTAAGAAAACACTAGAAGACATAGCTGCATTCAAGAATACAAATCTTCCCCGTAACCTTCTTTTCTTGATAAAAATTGTTTCCTTACTTCACAAAACATTTCACGTTAAATCTACATGTTAATTTAGAATCCCTCGAACAATTCTAACCTAAATCTAATTTGATCAAATCAATGTGATACTAAAATAAATATTTTATAACCAGTTGTGTTGTTAAAAATAAAGAGAATTATATAACAAATTTATTAAACTTATCATTACAATTAATCGAATTAACCAACCAAATATGAATTAAGAATTTTTCTTGCAGTCTCGTATGTATTCTGGCATTGCTTCTGTGGTTTTAAGTTCTAAAAGCAGGCAAGGAATTAACATGAACATAAACACAAACAGAGAAAGGATTCATGAATGGATCATCACACCCCAGAAAGAGAAACATTCAATAAAACCAGAAACCCAAAATATTTACAGATAACCCCATAAAGCCATGAAAATAGCCATCTCCTGTAAATGAAAAATGTAGCCTAGCTTATATTTCTTGCATCTAATACCAAAACATCATGGACTCTTGTAATGTCTCAAACAAAAACTAGCAAAATCATCAACTAAAGTTTGAGTCAACATGACACAAAAAACATGTCCATTCTCTGCCGTAGTAGGATAGAACAAAATCCCTCTCTCCATTTAAGAATCAAGAGCTTTGGCTGGATTGGAAATAGCAAGTTCGGGCCAAGAAAAATAATGATCACTCCCCGCCGCCACCCCACCTCCACCAACCTGCCACGCACCGCCGCCACAGCCGGAAGCCTCGCCGGCAACCGCCGTGGCGCCACCGTCACCTCTGTTACTCCGTTCCTCCACGACGGGCCAGTCTAAAATCCCATTTCCGCAATCTAAGCCCGGCAAAAGCCCAAACCCGTAACCGCTAAGGGGAAGAAGTCCAACGCCATTCCACCAACAGTTTAAGCTTCTAGCTCCATCCATGGCGGAACCCGAACCCGGGTTTGAAACAATCGGGTAAAGAATTCCGTTTTCATTGCCCGAGACATCATTATCCTTACTGCAAGAAACTAAGCTGTTGTTTCTGCTAGTGGTGGCGGCGGCGGCGGATAAGCGGGGGCGTTTGTGGGAGGAGGCTGGGGTTTTACGGGAGGAGCCGCCGACGGGGATGTTACGCAGCGTGCCGCCGCGGGTCCAGTAGCGGCGGCAGGATTTGCAGAAGTGGCGGGGCTGGGAGAGGTTGTAGTTGTTGTAGTAGCAGAACTTGGTGTTGATTGAGTCGCAACGCGGGCAGGGGAGGATCTCCGGCTCCGGCGTCCGCTTACCGATCTTAGACGGCGGCCGGTCGCCGGATTCTGAGGATTCTTGTAATTTTGACGAGGGCGGAGATGGGGTTTGGTGGTGGTTTGCTAATGGAGAAGCGTTGATAGTAGAGTCCATGGGAACTAGGTAGATGGAGACTTTGAAAGAGAGAGGGAGATTTTCTGAGACGGAGAGCGAGCTTATATAGTAGAGGAAATTGTAATTTTCATATGCTAGCTCATCTTGAGCGATAATTTTAGTACCATTTTTGTTTTATTTGAGAAAATATAATTTTAGAAATTCATAATTTTATATACTATTTGACTCGAAGAGATATATCTCGCCAAACAATTCATCCAAAACTTGCAAAATTTATTTCGTGGCAAATTCTCCAACTGGCACTTGGAGATTCAAGTGAATTTTTTTTTCTAGCGGGTCATATCTATTCGAATCAAATAATATATAAAATTACAAAATTTTAAAATTTTAGACTAATTTTTTTCATAGAAAAACTTCAAATTAAAGTGAGTTGTTATGCCAAAAATATAATTTCCATATAGTATATTTGAATATGGTTTCCAATTTTTTAGATTCAATTTTTGGTGACACCTACCTGTTATTATATTGGTTTGATCCAATTATGTATGGACAAGAATTACTTAGATCATCAAATTATAAGAAATAATTTTTTAATTTCTTTTATATTGCAATCTCTTTTTAATTTCAATAATTTATTTTTTTTGAAACTCAAACCCCTCAAAAGGAAATATTATTGAACATTAATATTCAATAGGAACAATAACAATAACAAAAGTACAAGGAATAACAGAAAAATTAACACAGGCCGAAGCCGCAATTCCAACAGATTTGTGAGTTATTATATTAACATCACGTTTAATAAAATAAAAAGACTTCTTGAAGTTGAATATCGAATATGGGTGAAGTTCTGCAACCGCCTTTTCTCTGAATTGAAAAGAAGACTTTGTCCTACAGCAGATAATTCGGCCAAAAAATTCTCTCGGAGAATCACAGAAAATAATAACAAAAAACATAAAGAAACTGGCTAAACTTTCATACAGAAGGATAAAACTTCCATACGGAAGAGATAAAGAACTTGAAATATAATATAATCTAAAGACAAAAACACAAACCGAATTAAATCTGAGTAGACCTGAATCAATCCGGCAGTGGAGCATATTATTCTCCACCGCCGGATGAAAGCTTCAATTGATTGATTGATTATTTTGAGTTTGAATCACGTAGATTATGATTTTGAGAGAGATTGAGAGGAGGACAGAGGGCGGCTAGGTTTTCACGCCCAGAATATATGCATGAATTCTAGTCTCGAAATAAGCAATTTCAATAATTTATTAATACATGTTATGTATGAAACTTAGGATGAAGTACAAAATTAGAAGGTGAAGCACAAAATTGCAAGGTGAAGTTCAAACTGACGTTCCCGTTATCGTTAAATTGAATTTTGTGAAGGAAATTATCCTTAAGTTATCATATTTTCGTACTTTGGTGATCAATATATTACAAACTGTACGAACTAATTTATGTTGAAAAGATCAATTGAAATATAATCTTAGTACAATTTTCCCTTACTATTGTTTTGTTTATATGTGTGCACGAGTGAGAGACTACGCATGTGCTTCGGGGAATGGGCTAATGGGATTACTAGAATCTTGTGTTATATTATGTAATCCTTGTTGGTGCACCACATACTCAAGTTAAGGCAAAACCTCGGACTTTTTATTCCATCTTTTTATTAGACTCTGTTATTCTTATATTCTTGTACATAAGAGGCATGCAATTATTTTAGAGATAATAATTTTTTTTTATCCGAACTATGACCCGTTTTGCAACTCACCATCTAAACTATTTCGACCTCAATACCACTATTCAAACTATAATTTCTTGACAAACCACCATCCAAAAATAATGGTTTTGATTCATTTTCAACGGTTTTGACTAAGAATACAATATATGTGATATGAATGCCCTCACACACATATCAAATATGCGATATTTTTGAGTCAATACCGCTGAAAAAGAGTCAAAACCACTAAAAAATTAGTTGGGATGATGGTTTGTCAAAAATAATAGTTTAGATAGTGGTATTGAGATCGAAATAGTTTAAATGATGAATTGCAAAATGGGTCAAAGTTCGGATGACAAAAAATCATTATTTCATTATTTTATACGCACCATGAGAATGGATGTCGGGACTTGAATAGAAAATTCATTAATAATTCATGTCTCACGATGACTATATTATTGTCCATTTATTTGTAATGTTTTAGTAGTCTAAATTTTATATATATAAATTCTAATAAACATTTAATTATGAGATTACAAAACATAATATGAAATTATTGAGTTTTGTCCTATTATAAGAAAACTAAATAGTTAATTGTAACTGATCGAGCTAAAATATTGTGTCGAAGCCTTGAGCTTCAATCCTAAATCGATCACTTAAAATATGTAGAATGAGAAGTCTGCCGCAAGCCAATTTATTTGATATGGAGAAAGAAATACGAGTTCGAGTCCAATTCGAGCCAGGATGAAATATTAGTCAGATTGGCACCCCTACACTCAAAAAAAAAAATTGTTCGATCGAAAGAGGTCGAAATATAGTACAGTAAATGCATGGTGATAGTTGTTACCTAGGGGCTGAGTTATAAATGCAAGTTATATATATTAGATGTAGTAGTGATGACCTCAGGTAACGTGTATATGTCTTAAAATAACAGGTGCATGCTCCACTACAAGAGTACATTTAACATGTGGTCGATCAGGCAGTCGAGTGTTTCGGACATGGAGTGAACACTGGGCACTTTTGAGACTGGCGTCGAGAAGAAGGTGTATCGAATTAATCTCTAATCAATGTGTCAGATGCGTCTTAAGCCACGCAGTTCAGTGAGTACGTACCACGTCAATAAAGATATTATAAATACAATATACATTTTTTTTAATAAGTCACCCCTTAAAATTTTCACAAATTATCAATTATATTTAAGGTGAACTATTATACTATTAAATTATTATCAAGTGGTTTAATTATATGGTCAATATAATATTAGTTTAATGAAAAATCTTGAATCCAAACTTATAAAAACATATTGTCATTAACCAAAAGAGTTTTATATTTAATCGGTATAATTGCCCAACCCATAAACACAAATCGTGGATTCAAAAAATTACACGGCCAAATTTGTACTCATGTATCTTAGTCTTTCCGAGGAATTTAAGAGAATATTTCGAGTCTAATTTATTTTCAAAAATCACGAGCAATTTTAATTGTTGATATTATTCTAGTTAAAAGATTTCAATAATTAAGAAATTGTCTATTTCGTATCGGTATATCGACAATAATGATGTTAATTGATAATTTAGACAACTGTTTTTTTTTTTTTTTTTGACGGAATAATTTAGACAACTTAGTTGCGATTAATAACTTTGCGAAAATCAATATTGTATTTGGAGGGGAAGAGTCTTGGCGACGAAGAAATTTTGTAGGTGAATAATGTCAAAATTATAGGGATTAGGAAACTGTAAAGAGAGGAGACAATATAATTACTGTCGGCCACCGTGGGTCAATGCTATTGGCCGTCTGCTGCCGCCGCTGGATTTGTGGCACTTCCTTCCACGGCAACCGTCTCTCGCTCTTTATATTCTTGTTTTTCTGACTACAAAGTGGGTTGGGAGGTTTCTACTCTAGTCTCTAGTTAATTCTTGTCTCATCCTATTTTCCTTTGTTAAATCTTTTTGGTGAGTTGCTATTAAAAAGAAAACAAATTAACTCTACGCTAAAATATTTTAATTTAGTGATTTATATTATTATATTAAGTGAGGAATTTACTTGTTGTCATGAATAATTTATTTTTTTTAAATATAATTTATGCATACATGGCTGCCACATGTTGTGTATACGTGGCCAACACATGTCTTGTACACGTGTTGCAACGTGGTTCATACGTGTGGAATATTCTATACGTGAATTTTTTTTAAGAATTAATTAATCAAGTATAGTTAATTAATTTTGATCTTTTAATTAATTATGAATTAATTGTTAAAATTAATTCTCAAATAAAGTTTAACTCAATAAATAAATAATTAATTAGAAATTGAATTATTTATTTTATATTGACTTTTAACTTTAGAAAAGTTGAAAACTCTAACTTCCTCTTGAAAAATAAGTTAAGAACTTATTTTTTAATTAAATTAATTAGTGAGCAAGAAAATAAAGCTCATAAGGTTTATGTGGCTCGATCCAGCCTTTGATAAATAAAGGGGTTAATATTTCTCTTAGACCAACGTTCAAGAAGCGTCGAGTTTTTAGAAAAAATCAAAAGAAAAGTTTTCAAAGCAAAATCATCCTAGCCTAAACATAAGTCGCATAGCTAGCATTCTCACTAGTTTGATCGTGTGCATTTTCACTAGTTTGATCGTATTCTAGAACTGGTGTAGATGTACTTTGTAGGATCACTGTTTTGGGATCTAATCGAAGGATCGCTGCTTTGAGATCTAATCGAAGGTCGTTTGAGGGACTACGCTTGAAGAGTGTTCGATATGCGGTATCGACATTACAAGAAAGCTATTATCTTTATAAGTTTCTTGAAATACCCTAAGATACTGCATGAGAAATGCAAGTCAATTATCAAACTTTTAGAAAAAATTTTAAACTTGCGTTGTTTTACTCCGTCTGTTTTGCAACAATTAACTTATGAAATTATTGAGTTTTTAATTTTGTTATAAGAAATTCAAATTCAAATAGTTTACGGTACGTCTGTAACCATATTACTAATACAATACATGTTTTGTTTAATCAGTGATTTCTTAAAATTTTTCCACAAACTATCGATCATATTCAAGGTATCGATTATACGATCAAATTATTATTACGTAATGTAATTTAACTGTTTAAAACAATCAAGAAAGCTGGATATGAATAACTATGTAACCTACATAAAAATAAACTAATCCAATTGGTGTTATTCTTATTTAAGCAAATATTTCAAGTTCGAAACCCTAAAAATGCAATACGATTTATAAAGAAAATTATATATTTAAATAGTACTATCCAACTTATAGAAATATATTATAAAAATATATATACCACCAAATTTGTACTCAAGCATCTATTCTTAGGGGATCTTTCTCTCAAACTCTCTCTAATGCTAAAACCTTAATTTACGTGTTTTAAATTTAAGACAAGATAGTATTCGATCCAGTGGTGGAGAATACAATCATTGTTCTATTGTCAGATTGACTCAATTTTATTCCGCCGTCTGCTTCTCAGATTTAATTTGTTCCACAAAATCTGACCAAATCTGCTGCTACTCTCTCGGATTTACCACAATTTCTCAGTTTTGTTGCCACTCGTCTAGATCTACTGTCATCTTCCCAGATCTAACAGGATTTTCTGGTTCCAAGACGATCTGTGTCACTAGTTTTTTAGTTCAAGTTATGTTTTCTTTCGAGTCCTCCATATGAAAGTTTTGTCCCTCCCGTATGGAAGTTTAATTAGTTTCTTTATATTCAAGTTTATTTTTTTCCTATGATTCTTCGAAAAATATTTTGATCGAATTATCTGCCGTAGGCCGAGGTAAGTGTTCTTCTCACTGTGGATAAAAGACGGCTGCAGAACTTTATCCAAATTGGATTAAAATCAACTTGGAATGAACAGTTGAAAATTTCAAGGAGTCTAGTATTAGGGCTCGTTTTTCTTTTACTAAACTTGATGCTAATATAATAGCTCACAAATTTGTTGAAATTGCGGTTTCGACCTGTATTAATTTTTCTGTTATTTCTTCTTTTAATTTTTATTTTTGATTTACTGTAATATTTCCTCCCTTTGAAGGGTTTTGATGTTAAAAAAAAAAGCATCTACTCTTAGGAGTAACTTAAGAGAATATATCGAGTCTATTCTATTTTCCTAAACCACGAGCAACAATAATTATTGATAGTTAATTATTCTAGTTAACGATTTTATTAATTTAGATTGGTGCGGTTAATAACTTGGCAAAAATTATTATTGTATTTTGGAGGGGAAGAGTCTTGGCGAAGAAATTTTGTAGGTGAATAATGTCAAAATTATTGGGGATTAAGGAAGTTGCAAGAGAGGAGACAACACAGTGACCTTCTGGCACCGTGGATCAATGTTATTCTTGTTTTCAGACTACGAAGTGGATTGGGGATCTGAAACTAGTTTCTTTCTAGTTAATTTTTGTCCCATTCTATTTTTCTTTTATCATGTATATTGAAAATAATAAAAATTAAATTCTAACTACTTGACGGATCCCAAAGTATGCTTGGATCGCCACCGTACACGTGGCGCGATCGCAGAAGTGTTCTCTCACCGGTCGGA
>JBBMKE010000002.1:18276643-18296910 GCA_037834125.1 Lippia alba | reverse complement strand
CAAAATTTATCTCAATAATTGGAAAGTTTTAATTTCTTTATTTATATGATTTTTCACATTTATAATTCAATATCTTTTGAAACCGTTAACATATAAATTTGTATTATATGCATTTTTGAGTCTTTTTATTTGATTTTTACCAATGAATTAGTAAACATTTATATGTGTTTTTACAGATAATCTTATATTATTTTTGATTGATTGTATCCCGTGCCTTGGCGCGGGTTTGTAATTAGTAAGATAATAAAATGTAATTTTCTCATTTTTTAAAAAAAATTGCTAGAAAATTAGTGTTCGATATATTTTTAAGATAATCATTCAGTACAACAAGAAATAATAAAAATTATTAGAAGTGTTTGGAGGATGTACACTACTAGAAAGACGATCTATGTTGTTCATTCGGTTTTAAATAGGTTTTCTGATCACTCAATATATATAAGCACGAATACGATGTGAATATCATAATATAAAATTTTATTAAGTTTTTGACAATAGAGATGTCTGAACAAATAATAAAATATTTTTCGTTAAAACAAACTTCAAAGAATTTTTTTAAAAGAAAAATGATATCAGCAGTCAAGATTCAAGAAACTAACAACAATCTTCTTCAAAAAAGAATTTCTCCATTGATTTTTACCCAATTTTGTATTTACATTTGAGGGTAGTTTGGTCTCTTTGTAATAATTTAGTAACAGTAGCTAGGACGAAATATTTCAAAACTTTGATCTAAAATTATCACATTCAAGACCCTCAATATTAATTATTATTATTATTATTATTATTATTTTATTTTTTTACTTTTTATTTAAAAAAAAAGACCCTCAATATATTTTGTCGAATTATTTCTGTATTTACTTATTTAGTTACTATGTTTTAATTATTATGCCCTATAATTTCGAAAAGACGGAACGATGAAATTAAGCTAAATTAAAAAGACAAGGATCAGTTCAAATTTAAAATAAAATAATAGGAATAAATATGAATTATTCCTGCAATATTCGAGGTCATTTACGTTCTAATTTTTTTTAAGTTTTGATATTTCTCTTACACACTTATGTCTTGGCAAACTGATGCCGTAAAAAGCAGGTGCGATCTATCATTAATATGTTATATTAGAGAAAAATAATAATTTATTTCTCGTAATATGTTTGTATTTCAAATTTTTATCCAAATTTTCGCATGTTTTTAGATTAAAATTTTTGATTTGTAAAAAAAAAATATCATCTCAATCATTTAAATGTTAATATCTTGCTCATTCGGATAAAAAATTAACAATTTTTGGCGAGAAATGAGTCACACATTAATACCTAAATAGTCGAGATGATAATTTAAAAATATACCAAATATAGATGACAAACATAAAATATTTAAAAATTCGGATAAAAAAAATCATAATATGAGGGATAACTAATTTTTTCTCTTTATATTATATTACATAAATTATGCTAAGAAGTAAAGAAAATTTATTACTTTTGTTTTTTCTTTCGATTTAAAATTTTGAACTCAATTTCGAGTTCAGTTGAGCTTCAATGACTTTAATTACTAAAAATTAAAGCTTAATCGAGTCTAACCCGATCTGAGCTAAAAAAGGTTAAACTCGATAAGCTCAAGCTCAACGAAATTACACTTTGAGCTAAAAAAAGTGTAATTTTGTTGAGCTTACCGAGTTGAACATTTTAGCTTGTTAAGCTTGACCTCGAGCCTAAAGCTCGGCTCCACGGGGCTTGTTTTCGCACACTTGCTCAACACAGTGAATCTTCTTGGATATAACTACTTGTGTCTTAGAAACTACATTTATTTTTAGCTGGCATTTGTAGGCCAAGACAGGCAAACTGCACACAAACTCAGCAAGAACACACTATAACAAAGGCTTGCAACTTTACAAAACAACCTCAAACGGCTGTTCGGGTGGCTAACAATCTCAACCGTTTCAACTTCTTGGTTTTATGATGCTCAGCAAAGGATAAAGCTTATGAGTGGTTAGGCCCAAGGTATCCACATTTGCTTCCTCGCCATCTTTGAGTCTCCATTCGAACTCCTGCACTAATCTACCAACTGCTGCACAAGAAATTGTCATCGCTTGGAAAGCTCCGGCGCAAACCCTCTTCCCTCCACCAAAGGACATCGTTCTCTGCAGATCGATGGTGTCGCCTTTTCCGCTGAGAAACCTCTCCGGGATCCATTCTTCTGGACTGTCCCACACTTTCTGGTCCATGTTACATCCATAGATGTTTATAGCTATCTGCAAAGGCAATTCGTTGTTATAAATTATTGAATTAATGATCTGTCTACACTTTTCAGAAATTTTGATATTACAATGGATTCCCCCAAGTTTTTCCCCCAAGCCACTCCTTGAAAATTTTAAAGTTACACAGACCACCATGAAAATGAAAACAATAAGAGTAAAGTGTATTTTAAATTCCCAAGGGTGGTTTCTGTAATTCTGAAACTTTTAAGAAGAGGTTTATAATTTTTCACCCTTGGGGATGGAGTGTAGTAACGCAGAAATATCTGGTCTTTAAAACAATAGATGTCTGAAAATTCAAAATTCTGTAGACTTGTGCTTAATCAACACTAATCCGGATATTATCTCTGAAAATTCAGAATTCTATAGACTTGTGCTTAATCAACACTAATCATGATGTTACCTCAGTGTCTTCGGGGATGTTATATCCTCCTAACTGCACATCTTCATGCACATACCGTAGAGGAACAATAGGAACAGGACTGTGTTTTCTCAAAGTTTCATGGAAGATTGCAGCCAAGTATGGAATTTTGCACAATTTCTCTTCTGGAGGTTTGTCGGATCCACAAGCATTTTGAATTTCCGAAAGTAAACGATTCTATTTAACAGAACAAAATAATATTGCTGAGGAATGACCATGAAATATTAGATGATGAACATTGAGTTAATTGCACCAACTCTGTATGTTCCGGCCAATAAGTAAAAAAAGTAATGTAAAAAAAAAAAAAATCTTAAACTTACCATTTTCACTTAAACTTTTATACAAACGCAAATTTTGAGGAAAAACATAATTTACCGTAAAATTTAAAAAAAAAAGGCATTTTCTAGTCAACGCGCATTTTAAACTTCCATGTTATATTTTATGAACTCTTTTTACGCGGGATGTTTTATACTCGTTAGCTATAACACAAGTAGGTGCAATAAAATCGATACACAGTAAGGGGAAAAGATTAATTAACAATACCTGTCTTTCTGGATCTTTAGAAAGTTCATACATGGCCCATTCCGATGTGACTAAAGTAGTATCTGATGCTTCAATAATAGACTCCCAAATAAGCATCAGCAGTTGTTGCTCGGATAACTCCTTCGCTTCAGATAACAAATAGTCTAGATAACAGTTTGTTTCCTGTCATAGAATTTATCATAAATACTGTGATAGAGAAAAGAAGGGATGATTACATTGACATGCCCTCAGGTTTAACATAATTACACAAATATCCCCAGAAGTTTGGGAAATTTCACAAACTTCCCCTATGATAGAATTTATATTTCATCACAGCCTCTTTATATACATGTAAATTCTAATGAAATTTGAGAAAAAATAAGAATACCACGCCAGAAGCAATGCGTTTTTTCTGCTGTGCGATAAGGGCTTCCATCACAGCCTGCCTGTTGCAATGCATTTGCTGAATTTTGTGTTCAAAGTGTTTGTTAGGAATCCATTTGAGATAGGGGAAAAAGTCCCTCCAGTCAACCTCAATGGCGCCTTCCATTGGGTCGACTACTAATATTTTGAATATTTCTTGTCTTGACAAAGTAGTGCCGAGGCCCTCAACGTAAATGGATTGTACATCCAGTCCAATAGCCTGTGTTTCAAAGATAAAGGGTATTAGTTTTCAAGTGTAAAGAGTGTTTGGCTAAATTTATTCAAAACATGCATGTTTACGCGATGTTTTTCGAGCTTATAAGATATTAAATTTTATTAAAATATGAGTGACTAACGTCTTATTGTAGAAGCTAGTAACCAAATTCTATTAATGTTTACTATAAACATGTGAACTCGAAGCATTTACAGACTATTATCTTATAAGATGTTCTTATAAATATCTAATAGGAACCATGAGAAGAACACTGACTTGTTTCAGTGCTAATCCGAAAAGTTCCGACTGAAATATTTTTCTGAAGTTGACAGCTTCTGAAGGATGCTTTTCGGCATGAGTATGAAATTGTTCACAAATGTTGTTTATCATCACATCCCTGTGAACACGATGCCTTTTCTGTAATGTACGCATCACAATTTAGTACTAATCTCCATTTTCCTCAACTAACAAGCATATTCGTACCTATAAATAGCAAGAAAACTAACCTGTGCATCAGGTCCAAGAGTACTTGCAAGTAAATTCCTTTTAGCCACCTTGTAAAATTCATTATAATCACTCATTGCAACGATACTTTTATCGGAAGTGAGGATCTTCAATGCGTTTGATAGCTTTCGTGTCGAAATGGACGAGTACTTCGTCACCATAGCCTAAAGCAAAGAGAAAAGTTAAGCAAACGTGCTAGAAACTTAAGGCTGAAACCAAGCATTGAGAGATAATTTGAAGTATACTAAGTTACCTCTTTGGCAACATCGGCATTGTTAAGGACAACCATGGTGTTGGAACCGGTTTTTATAGAGTATATGGGACCGTACTTCTCGGCCCATTTTGTGAAAGTCTTGTGCGGTTTCTTCTCTTTTAGTTGCAGCAAATTTCCAATCACTGGTAATCCCGGTACTTCTGCAATCAAAACCACCATTCTTTAATGAATTCCCAAGTTATATAAACGAAAATTGGAAATCTGTTCCTTTTTTTCCTTTCAATTTTAAGTTATCTATATTTTTTCCATCCCTTTTCTTGCGACAAATAGAGAACATTTTTGATGAATGTTTTAGTAAATCCATAGAAAATTCAATCACAAGCTGAGAAACAGGATAACAAGAAAGGTCGTTATTTTCAGTAAAATTTTGGCACAATCTCAGGTTGCACAAAGTTGGAACCTACACTAACACAAAGATACGGACACAGCACGATACAACGCTTACACAGACTATTTCCTAAATTTACCACGTCGACCGGTGACCGATATGGTTTTCAATATGGATACCGACACGACAAACCATATTTCCACAACCAAGAAACCGCATACAGAAGATCTATACATAGTTTTCAGGTTTAATACTTATCACCCACAATCACACAATCCAAACTCTGTTTCAAAGAATCCCATCACTACTCACCCTTCATACACACACACATCTCTTAGACACAATCTTTTCTAAAACTACCTTGCCACACATCTATATTGCCATATTCTTTTTGTGTTCGTGTCCCGTCTCGTTGTGCCCGTATCCGTGCATCATACAAACACGCCTATCAATGTAGCTAAACTGTTGAAGATCAGGAAAACAGAAACAATCACCTGGTGGCGGAGTGAAGCCAGAAGATTTATTCTTTTGATCCTTAGCATATTCTCTGACCAAAAGCAAAGTAATCCCACCAAGAGCCACAGCTGGCCCACCTATTGCAGCCCCCATTGGCAGAGCTTGAAGATTCAGAAGCGTCTCCATTGAAGCCCAGAAAGCAAGAAAAGATGAAAAGAATCGAGCTTTCTAATAAAGATTATATCTTTACTCTTTAATGTATACTATTGTGATACCATTTATTATTCCTCAATAAGCTCAAGTGAAAAACGCCAAAAACGACAGAAAAAGGGTCTCTGCTAACAAACTCTTCGAAAATTGAAAAAACCCAGATGTCATAGGACTGAGGAAGACGACAATCTGTGGTGGGCTGCTCGAATCAAGCCATGGATGAAGAGAATATATAATATGAATAATGGCGGTTTACTATATGCTAGGTATGGCGGTCATTCTATTATATTATGAAACATGTCACTTTCTTTCTCCTCCTTACTTTTATGCATTTTTCTTGTTTTTGTTTAATTTTTTTTATTCTAGTTTTTCTATGACGTAAAATTATTATTTTTTAGAGAATACATAATTCTATTTATTTTTCAATTATAATATATGTAAAATAAAATTTAATTATTTATATTTCTTTTTTTATCTAATATATAACTTAATTTCTTTCTTTTTTTAACTTATAAAATCACTACTCCTTGAAGTATTACATGTTGATTACATAAAATTTATTTTTTCTTAAAATATTTTTTAATTATAAAATATTATTAATTATTTAAAAAGACGATTATCATGAATTCAATTAATTTGAGTCGTTAAAATGTAACATAAATATCTTTTAAAAGCGAAATTAATTTATAGATAAAAATATTTCAATTCTCGATATACAATATTTTATTAGATGAAATAAGTAATACAAATAATTAAATTTTATTTTACATATATCATAATTGAAAAATAAAAAAAAGATTATGTATTTAGTAAGAAATAGTAATATAACGAGATAGAAAAACTAGAATAAGAAAATGACATAAGAGTAAAGAGAAAAGAGGAGAGAAGATAGAGGAAAGAGAAAATGACAAGTATCAAAATTTAAATGAAATGCCTTAATGGATAAGGACCTAGCATATAGTAAACCAATAATGGCGGATTTGTTATCATACATACGTATGCTTAAGTGGGATTAATAATGTTTGCCACGTTTGGATGTGCAAATCCCAAAGAATTTAATGAGTATTAATTCAAAAAATCTAGGAGAACGGTTGCATTTACTTTATGATTTTTTTGTTAAGTATGATTTGTTGAATTTCTATTTAGATAAATTTAAATTTATTGAATTTTAATATTTTCAATTATGATTTATAAACAGATAATATACTATTAAATTTGAGATAACTAAATAATGTAGTGACACGTATGTGCACCTGTGAATAGTTATGAATTCTATTCACATGAGGGGTGGATGAAAAATCGGACATTAATTATGAGTTCGAATTTCATTTACGATAGATGAACCAGCCATCAGTTACAAGTTCGAGTTTAACGATAGATGAACAACTGACAATTACCTTTTCTTTTTCAAGTTGCGATTCAAGTATTTATTTTTATTTCACAATCACTATTACGAGTTCAAGGTTTCATCGAGATAGATGAACAATCATCAATTATCTTTTCTTTTAAAGAAATAAATCTTCACATATTAATTTTTTATTTTCTTTTTTTAAAAAGAGTTTGAGTATGAACAATTAATAATTATCTTTTTTAAAAAGAAAAAAAACTATTAAATCTCCATACATTAATTTTGATAAAAGGATGTTTTATATATGAAATAGCATACGTGTATGAAATTAATTTATTATTTCAATAGAAAAATATTGTTGTACGGGACAAAGGTTTTGTTAGGAAGAAAAATACATAATAGAAAGATTGAAGTTGTTTTGAATGAAAATTTAATTGATGAGGTTTCATAGAATTGAAAATTAATTTCGAGGATTTCTTTAGTATGAGTTTTTGGAACAGAGCTTATTAATTTTGTTCTATGTGAGAGCTTATTTGAAAATTTTAATTCAAACTGAACTCTTTTAATCATTAAAATCTATTTTAGGTGTAATATAAATATATTATTAAAATCTTATACAATGAAGGATTGATAATTTAAAATAGTTGTGCATTATTTCAAATTCTGTAATGAACTAATGAAAAATAAAAACAGTACGTGTAATTTAATAATCCATGTAATATAATTTTTGTTGGAATTTAAAGTTATGGATGAATTTATTCTTGGAAGTATACTAAATTCCTTGGTAGGAATCTATAGAATAAAGTCTATAAACCAACAATAAATAAATTAAAGGGCAAAATTGAAGGGTGAATTACATTTAGGTCCTTTGATGTTTGTCTAATTACAAATCAGCTCCTCTTATTTGAAAAATTACATATTAACCCCTAAAAACACGGTTCCTTATGAGGTCCCTGACGGAAAAGTTAAAAAGTCTCATTTACCCTCAATGTTTTGTCTCCCTTATCTGTCAAAAAATAATAAATTAATATAATTGGGAAATGTCGGAAAAGCCCCTCACACTTTGTGCAAAAGTCAGGATTTCATTTGCAATCCCAAAAAATCTCTAAGTCGGAAATTCATTTCATTTGTGTACAAGAGAGAAAACCCTAGTACCGATATAGTTTACCTCCACTGTTGATCCATTTTGAGCTTGAAATCTTCAAATTTTCAGTTGTTTTGTTGTGAAGAACGCACATACGATGCATGTGGGTTGAAGATTTGCACTTTACTCCAGTGTTGGTTAGAAACTAAAGCTCATGCATTTTCATTTTTCTTGGGTTTTGTGTATGGAAGCAAATTTTGCGATGAAATCTCTGTTTTGACGTCGGAAAACGTGGGTTTTAGGTTTAAATGACACAGTTTCATGGATTGTTTTGTAACAGGGAGTTGGAAAACCCTGATTTCACATTCTCGTTGCTTTTTTTTTTTTTCAGATTTAAGACTTGAAAAACCCTTCTTTTTGTGGTATTTTACATTTTCGTTGTTGATAATAAAAGGGTTCCTCTTCCACTGTAAAGCCCTAATTTTTGGGGTTTTTTTTCGTATGTTGGATTTTTCTGTGTGTGATAACCATTTAGATGTGTTTTACTCTAACTGGCTGATTTTTTTTTTTATTGTACAGGTAAAATGGGAGACAAAACCTACATGTGGTTGTGCATTGGCAGGATATGATTGCTAGCTTGTATGATGTCGATCCAGATAAGTCTAGCATCATTGACTTTCTTGCTGAAGTTAGGGATTTATTCAATTTAGACGTGAATGATGACTCTTACACTCTAGTTGCTTAAACATTTGGGGGTAGGGGAAGATTGAATGTGTTGACTGATCATGATGTCATGAGAATGTTTGAGTTGAATAAGCATGATTCTGTTTTTGATTTACATGTTATCTCTAAGTGTAATGAGCCTAGTGTGAACAATGTGAATGTGAGTTTGAATGTTGATGCTTATATTAACTTGGAAAATGTTGATAATGTGGGTGTTGTTGGTCATGGAAGTATGAGTAAGGGTGGGGGCAGTGTTGGTAAGAGTAAGGGAGGTGGCAGTGTTAGTAAGAGTAAGGATGGGGGCAGTAACTATGAAGCTAGTAGTAGCCGGGTTAGAGCAAAGAAATAAGTTGAAAACAAGTCTAAAAAGAAAATTGATAAATTGAAGTTTAGTAAGGGTAAAGAACAATCTGTTGGGGATAATAATAATTTGTTTGATGAAGAGGACTATAATACTGACGATAGTCTTCATATTCCTGAAATTGACATTGATAATGAGGATAACATTAACTTGGAAACTTCAAGTGAGTCTGATGATATGTATAATTATGAGTCTGATGATCATTGTGAACCTGAAAATGAGTCTGATGACGAATTTGATAATGACCCTCTTAGAGGAACTTTCAATTATCCTGCTGGAGCGTTTGACAGTAAAAGTGGAAGGGTTAACTTGAAGGTGGGTCTGTATTATAAAGATGTTTAACATTTAAGAAAGAAGTTGAAGGACTATGTAATTCAAGAGAGATTTAACATGATTAGAAGGAAAAATGACAAGAGGAGGGTCACAATTGAGTGTCAGAATTGGGGATGTGATTGGAGATTGCATGTTTATTTATTTGTGACAAAAGAACTTTTCAAATCAAAACATACAATGGTCTTCACACATGTCTAAGGAATGATTGTACTAAGGAGGCTAGCATAGACTGGATAGCTAGTAAAGTTGTGAATTGGCTTAGGAAAACCCCTACTCTCACTCCAACGGACATAGAGGCAAAGTTGTAGAAGTATAACATCAACCCCAAGTTCTGCAGATCCACAAAGCTAGGTTAAAGGCAAAAGAAGAGTTGAGGGAAGTCACACTACTTCCTATGGTAAACTGCCCTATTATGTTGTCCAGGTTCAACAATTCAATGAGGGCAGTGTTGTGACTTTGCAGTCTTATATTCCTGATGGGCCAAGTATAAATGTAATTCCTACATTCAAGAGATTCTTTATTGGCCTGGAACCTTTGAAGAGAGGGTTTTTTTGTTGGTTGCCTACCATTCTTAGGTTTTGATGGGTGCCACTTAAAAGGTGAATATGGTGGAGTGTTGTTTGCCGCCATTACATAAGATGGCAATAATGGATTGTATCCAATGGCTTATATGTAGTGGAAACAGAAAACAAAGTGAGTTAGACATTGTTTTTTTTGAAAATCTTGAGAGAATGTTGGGAGGTTTTGACAGAAACTTGCTTTGGACTTTTATGAGTGATAGGCAAAAGATACATTAAATTATATTAAACTACTTTAATTAATTCCATTATCAGATTAACTGTTAATTTAATTTAATTTTTCTGTATGCAGGGGTTGACAGAGACAATTAAAGATGTAGTGTCATATGCTAATAACAGGAGATGTGTAAGACATGTTTTTGCCAACTTCAAACTCAAATTCCTTGGTCATACATTGAATAAATATTTTTGGGAAGATGCTAGAAGCTATAACTGGAGAGGGTTCAAGTCTGCCATAGACAAAGTTAAGGAGATCAATCCCAGAGCTTATGAATACCTTCAGCAGATTCCTACATCAATATGGAGTAGGCATGCCTTTGATCCAGCTCTTAAAAATGATCACTACACCACCAACATCTCTGAATCATTCGACTCATGGATTGGAGGCTTGAGAGGTAAACCTATACTTGCTTTAGTAGATGGTTTAAGAGCTAAAATCATGAGTAGGCTTAACCAAAGGAGAACTAGAGGCAAAACATGAAAGAATAAGATTGTATCAAGTGTTGTTAAAAAGTTAAACAAGATTAGAAATGATAAAAGACAATGTAAATTGCTTATTGCTGGAGATGACAAGTATGAGGTCCAGGATGGACCAGTTCATTATGTTATTAATATGAATGTAAAGTCTTGTCAGTGTAAGTAGTGGAATATATCTGGTGTGCCTTGTAAGCATGCATACACTTGTATAGTATTTAGAAGAGAAAAACTGGAGGACTATATAGCCTCTGTATACTCAGTGGACACTTACATGGAATGTTACAAGCACATGATTACACCCATACCTGATGTGACTTTTTGGGAAGAGATGCCTGAGGTTGTGCCAAGTGATTTGCTTCCACCTGAAAAGAGGAGACTGTCTGGTAGACCAAAGAAGAACCGCTGAAAAGAACCAGGGGAAAGTCAAGTTCTGAAGAGATCAAATGTGGTGAGGTGTAAGCTCTATCAACAACTTGGACACAACAAAAG
Source organism: Lippia alba (assembly GCA_037834125.1). Classification (NCBI taxonomy): domain Eukaryota; kingdom Viridiplantae; phylum Streptophyta; class Magnoliopsida; order Lamiales; family Verbenaceae; genus Lippia; species Lippia alba. The sequence goes on along the minus strand of JBBMKE010000002.1, from coordinate 18,285,701 downwards.
GACCTGTCCTTCTAGACTCTAGGTGGTTTTCTTTACCAAATATTCAAACTTTTCCTCATATTATTGTTAACTTCCTTCAAATATTGTATTGCAGCAAATTGGTGAGCAAAGGATGAGTGATGCAGGGGTTGAAAACACATAGGGAGATGGTGAATGGGATGAATCACTGTTGGATGAAGCATAAGACAATTTGAATGCATTTGAAACTCAATTTGATCAGGCTCCACTTGAACAGATTCCAGTTGATCATGCTCTAGTTCATCAAGAATTTCATATTGATAATGATGTACCTGGAATGATGACAAACAAAAAAAGGAACATATCAGAGATAAATTCACCTGTTGCAGGTATGGTTTATGTGTAAATTTGATGTTTGAAATTTGTTTAATTAAGTGTACTAGTTCATCAAGAATTACTTCAAGTGTGATGGTGCTATTTACTCTTTCTAACTATGTCATTTCTATTTAGTTTTGTTTAATCTTCATATGGAATAAACTGTAATTGGTTGTTAATTTTGCAGAACCAAGTAAGAAGAAGAAGAAGAAGAAGAAGAAGAAGAAGAAGAAGAAGAAGAAGAAGAAGAAGAAGAAGAAGAAGAAAGTTTCAATTCAGAAGCATTATAAGAAGAATAAATCCCCTGCCAAAGGTATTCGTATTCAAGAGCCATCTGCTTCCCAGCCTTCAGCATTAAATACCTCAACTAACACAGGAAAAGGAAAGGCCAAGATGGTGCTCTCTCAACCAACAAAGAAGATTCTGGAAAAATTCAGCAGAGCTCAAGGTCTACCTTCCTTAGGTAAACCAACTACTTCTTTATTGGAAAACAAAATGAGAAGATAGGTGCATCAAATACAATTACCAGCAAGAATCCGGACCTGACTTCATCACAACTCAAACGTTTATGGAAGTTCTAGAGTGTTAAAGTACAGTTAACTTGATCAACATTGATTGAACCATTTTTTTTTGTCTGGCAATGTTATCTGTCCTTTTGTTTGTACAATATTTTGTTATTTTGTGCATGTTGTTGGGGTGGAAAATTGTTGCAAATTCACTGTTGACATGAACAATTATAGTGAAGCTGATGCTTGCTTATTTATTGTACTACCACAGACAATGACAATTAGGTTATTAAGTTAATGTTTCATGAAGCTGATGCATATTATATTACAATATACAAACAATTTCATTATATGAATGATCAGGAAAATAACTAGAAGACAAAGGTTAAAAATTACAAGCTTATATAACACCATTCCATTAAATTTGACATCTCCATTGGGATAGGATCGGTTGGCTGTATTTGTAGCTTCTTTTTCATCACAATATTGTTCTTCAATGGGACGGCACCAATGTGAGAACCCCTGTTCATTGCAACAATAAAAAAAGATTACCTTTGTTGGCATTATCCTTCTCAACAACTTTTATGGTTGCCCAAAGATTACAATTGGGAGCCCTACATCTTTCTTTTCGATACTTCAAAGCTGGCAAACGATTGCTTACAGAACTGCGTGAAGCTGACATGAATCTTGGGTGTAAAATGGGTTAAAATGCAACACATATATATAAAGGGGCAATTCCAACGGCTATAAACGGCTAACTTACAGTAATTCAAAATATTACATACAAGTCCCTGAGTTACACTTTTTATTACAAAACGAGCCCTTAACTAAAAGGAATTAACAAATTAGTCCCCGAGGTATTTAAGTCATTTCGCTCATTAATAAAATATTCATAAAAAATCAGGGGTATATTTGAAAATTCAAATTTCAGAATTAACGGTGCACTAACGGCACCAAAGGACCTCAAACGGTCCGTTAGGGTTGGGGGTTAATATGTAATTTTGCAAACAAGAGGGATTGATTTATAGTTAGGGCAAACGTCAAGGGACCTAAATATAATTCACTCTAAATTGAAAGTAATAAAGATTGGAACTTTGTGGTATGTTATATACCACATGATATATTATGATATTTGTAATTTGTATGCAATTAAGGGTTGTATACTAAGTTATGCATTAAGTGTTGCAGATTGGTTAGTACAAATATGAGATTTATTGCTGGACATTTATTTAAATTTGAAATAGGTTGGTACCAAACAGTTGCAAAGTGTAATTTGTGACATTACTGGACTGATATCAGGTAAAAAAACGTTCCAGACGATATCCCCAAATTTGTATGAAAAAGGTTGTATAATTCCACGTCTTTTGGTCAATATAAGCGAATCCTTAGTTTTCACGATTTTATACTACATGTTGGTAATTAAACACTTTATTTTGTTAATATATACCACATATCACCAAATTTGTATTGCATGAAAAAGGTTGTATAATTCCACGTCTCTTGGTCAATATAAGCAAATCCTTAGTTTTCATGATTTTATACTATATATTGGTCATTAAATACTTTAATTTTGCTTATATATACGACATATCCCCAAATTTGTACTACATGAAAAAGGTTGTATAATTCCACGTCTCTTTGTCAATATAAGCGAATCGTTAGTTTTCATGATTTTATATTACATATTGGTAATTAAATACTTTAATTTTTCTCACATATACGACATATCCCCAAATTTGTACCACATGAAAAAGGTTGTATAATTCCACGTCTCTTTGTCAATATAAGCGAATCGTTAGTTCTCACGATTTTATATTACATATTGGTAATTAAATACTTTAATTTTTCTCACATATACGACATATCCCCAAATTTGTACTACATGAAAAATGCCGTATAATTCCACCTCTCTTGGCCAATATAAGTGAATCTTTACTTTTTAAGAATTTACACTCTATATTGATAATTAAATACTTCAATTTTGCATCCTCATACTGAATATCACCTAATTAGTACTATAACGAAGAATGTGGCTTGAGAGCACAAAAGGATACATATATGCTAAAAACATGTGTGCTAAATGATCAAAATACTAATTGTTACAAATGATATGTTGTGTGACAATATACTAATTGATATAAATGATCAACATAGTAAATGATAATGATCAATATAAGTCTGTGTGACAATATTAAATGATACATACTAAATGAACAAATATACTAATTGATACAAATGTTATGTCGTGTGACAATATACTAATTGATACAAATGATCGATATAGTAAATGATAATTGTGACACCTCGTCTTTCCACACATACAGGTTTGTACCACGTGTGAGTTTAATTATCGTATTTCATTTATTTTCATACCTATTTGATGCACTATATTAATAATTATATTCTTATTCGATCAACTTGTACAATTTGAACTATATGACTATTTGAACTGTTTGATTTAATCGCGTCGTTTGAATTTTTGTGATTTTGACTCCCGAGCATGCTTAACGTGACTTATATGAATTTTGGACCTTTTTGGATGTTTTAAACTTAGTTTGGGCCTTAATGTATTTTATTTTGGACTCAATTGTATGCTTTTTGAATGTTTTGGGGTCATTCGGTAATTATGACCTTTTGAGTCCTTAGGCCGTTTCTTGAGTTAGAGAACTTGGATTCGTGTTCCGACACCTTCATTGCGTTCGATTCAATGAGTGGGATTCAATGAGACCAACCACATATTTTTCTGACCTCGTTTGGGCCTAAATATCAACCCGTATACACGTACGTACAAAATACACCTTGTGGGACCATTAACCCATACCTTTGGAGGACTTTTCTCCCTTTTCATCCCAATTTGCAGCAACTCTCTCCATTTCTCTCCCTCTCACATGTCCCACATACCCAAAAGAAGAAGAAAAGAAGCCAAGTCCAAAACCTCCATTGAAGCTTCAAGCCCCAAGCTCAAGACTTGTTTTTCTTGCTTTCTCTTCTAGGTGAGTATATATTTGTGATCCTCATGCTCTTGTGACCCATATGATGTGCATATATCATGGATTATGTGTTGGGAAATATGAGATCTGAATAAGGCATGAATAGGAAGGGTTTGCAGCATATGATGGTTTGATGCATCTCTTTGGTTCTTGATGCGTTTATATGCATGTATGGGTGTATTGAATGCTATTTCCTTGGGTATTTATTGATTCCATGGCTTGGTGGTTGATTTGGGAAGTTGATTCATTAATGTAAAATGTGGGTTTGTGGAGTTTTGCATGAGATTGTGGTTTAAGGCTTCCAATGTATGATATATGTGCCCAAGTGATGATTTGAAGCATGGATGATGGAATTTGGCTTGGAATTTGGATTGATCACTTGGACCCTTTCACCTATAATGTGGTATTTGAGTGCTTTTATGTATTGGAGATGAGTTTTGATGGATTTAGTGCATATATGTTGAGTTTTGAATGCATTTTGGTCACTTTGAATGCTACTTTGCCGGTTGAGGCCTTTTGTACGCATTTGGGTGTTTCGTTGGAATTTCTCATATGAATTCATGTTCCCTTGATGCTATATGATGCCTAATGTGTTTATGAATAAGTTATGAAGTTTATGCATGAGTTTGAATTGGTTTTGAAGTGTTTAAGCATGCCTTGCTGTTGTTTTTGGCCGGAATTGCATGAAATAAAGTTTTTGGGCGTCTGGCTGGAATAACGGCCATTGAAATTTTGGTCTTGGTTTCCAAAGGCCATTTGAATAGAAGTGTACAGTAAGGTGCTACTGCATAGAGTCAACGGCCATTGGAAATAAAGGAGAAAAAACCAACGGCTGTTGGTTTGGTCCAGCCCCTCCGGTCGCTTTCTTTCGTCGTTTCTTCACTTCTTATGGCTTTTATGCACCTTTCCCACCCCCAATATGACTCCTAAGTTATTCTAACATGTTTATATCTGTGTTACCTTGAGTTATTCAAATTTGGTATGATTTTGAATCCTAATATTAGAGATATGGTTCATTATGCATTTTATGGTACGTTTATGCATTTCATTGCATCCATTGCATTCATGAGCATTGCCGAGCATCTATTTGCTTCATATTTAAGTCTAAGTCTCGGATTTGTGTTCTTTGTCTCAGCTCCACCTCCAGAAGTTAAGGAACCTGAGGTCTAAGTGGTCTTTGCTCCCTCTGCTTCGTTTCTACTTCCTTTTTGCTTCAAGGTGAGCGTTAGGTTTGTATAGTTGAAACTCTATGGCCTTTATGTGAATTGAATTCGAATCCTGCATGTGGTATATTACTATTATGTATACGTACGAGTGTTTATGATATGAGTATGGTTTTGTTAACAACTTTGGATTTTATGAAAATGGTATAAGTATGAGCGTATATGAGCTTTGATATGAATCTCTTATACGTTTCATTTGAATCTAGCGAGTATGCCCTGAAAGATGGGAAATGGCATGGTTTTATGATTTTGGGCCCTCGGATTGTGGGTAAGAGAGACCCGGGACGACCATCGGGTCATCGGTTATGACCCCTGTACACTTTCCATTTGAGATATACGTGCGGTTGTAAGGCGTATAGTCTTGAGCCCTCGGTGAATAACCGGGGAAGGCACATTGTGGGTTAGCTACTCCGTGTGTATATGAATCTATACGGGTGGAAAGGGTTGGACTCCCAATCACCAAGAAGTTGAGGATGGTTTGAATTATGATTTATGCGTTTATGATATGAGTTTATGAAGTTGGGGATGCCCGTTCTCGCCGGGTTTATGTATCTTTTGTTCATGATGGTTGTGAAACGAGTTGGGATTTCTTATGTATATATGTATCATTTTGAAAATGGTTTAGTATGCAAAACCCCAACTGGGTGTGCGTTTAGCCCCCTCACTCAGTCGAGCCGTTAGATTGATCCCTTTCCCTTCACTCTTTAGTTGCAGGTTTTCTCGACCTACGCGGGAAAGTCGTCGTGCCTTGTCTTACTTTCGAGTCTAGGTCGAGTTGCATATCATTGTGTATTATTATGCTACTTTTGGATACATTTGTTATTTTTTTTAGCATGTATATGAATTAAATTGTAAGTTGGAGATTTTTAATATTTGTTGTAATTTGGGCTTGTAGCCACTTGATGTATATATGTTAGCTCATTTTGTATGGATCCTGTTGTTGCTTCCGCACTTTGCATTGCTTGTTTTTGCGCGCTCTGTACAGGTCTCCGTTCGCTTAGACTTGGGCTCATATATGGACGCCCATTTCATATGTGAGTTTGGGTCTAGGTGCGGGGGATGTGGATGACCCACGCTCAGGCATCACATCCTTAAAGTGGTATCAGAGCTCACGGTTGCAAAACTGGAGCTCTAGTGTCGTGTCAGGTGAGTCTAGGTCGTTCGGCTTAGCACAATGTGGTTATGTGCATTTACATGAATTAATTGCCCTTATTGATCTTTATTGTGCACATGAACATGAGCTAACCGACATGCATATGTATTTGAAATGATTGATCTTGTAGGAAATCATGCCTCCAAATCGTCAACACCGCAGAGATAGAACTCCCGAGCCCCGACATCACCGGGATCGCTCCCCTCGATATGAGGATAATATTCCACCACCTCCACAACGTGATCCGGGGGATTTCATGGAGAGATTGGTTACATATCTTGATCAAAGAGCACAAGAACGTGCCAATGCTCAACCCATCGGTAACAATAGAGGATGAGGAGGACCTTTCACTGCAATCCTTCATGAATTCAAGAATCAGAATCCACTGGTTTTCATAGGAGAAAATAATATACAGGTTGAGGAATGGCTCGTACAGATTGAGAGGATAAGGGAGTTGATTCCTTGTGGATCGATGGAAAAAATGAGATGCACCCTTACAATGGTGCAAGGACAGACTTACAGTAGGTGGACAAGCACGAGAACCCATTTGGAAGCCGTCGGGAAGGAGATAAATTGCGAGACATTCTCAAGGGAATTTTGGAATAAGTACATCCCAATCACTGCTAGAGACCGAAGATTACAAGAATTCATGAACTTAAGGCAGGGCTTGAGAACGGTGACCGAGTACATTAATGAGTATGAGTATCTCTCACAGTATGCTCCTAATATAGCTAATGATGACTGACATAAAGCTCTTCTATTCATTCGTGGCTTGAGGGAGGATATGCAAGATGCTCTTGAGGTGGTGGATACGGATACTTGGGCACTTGCCACCAAGAAAGCTCTCAAGATTGAGGTTCGGGTTGTGGCTAGGAGGAAGGTTTCACATCCCGGGCAAGGGTCTAGCTCAGGATATAACACGCTCGGGAAGAGACCGACACAACAAGCACTACCACCGACTAAACCACAACCAAAGCAACCCCGACCCGCGGGACAAGCTCCACCCCTAGCATTACCGGCTCCCCCATAAGTTCAATGCTGCTATTGCAAAGGAAATCATACAATCGAGATTTGCTTTAAATTGCAAGGAAGTGTTAGGTTGTGGAGCAACAGATCACATGGTGAGTAATTTCCCAAAGAATAGAAGGCCGGGACAAGCCGCGGGGAATCAAAGGCCCGTAATGCAAGCACAGGCATATGCACTTGGGGGCGAGGAAGAAGAAATTGCTAATGTGGACCCGAACCCCGTGATCGAAGGTACTATAAGCATACATGGCACTACATTTCATGCATTTTTCAATCCCGGGGCATCGCACTCCTTTATTTTTGGGGATCTTGCCTGCTCCTTGTGTTTGTCTGTTACCTTGACTGCACATGATTATGTGGTGAGTTCTCTACTTAGAGGTAGTTTAATTACCTGTCGAGTGTATCGGGAGTGTCCGGTGAGCTTTGAGGGCCGTGTTTTTCTGGCTGAGTTGGTGGAAATGCCGATGCAGAGGTATGGGGTGATACTCGAAATGGACTAGTTATTTGAGCACCGGGCAGTGATGGATTGCCGTGAGAAGAAGGTTCTTTTGGATTCAGTGGTGTTTACGAGCGAAAGGTTGAAGTCGAGCTCGTTTATCTCATTTGTTGAGGCAAGTAAACTGGTCCGGGATGGTGCGACAGGTTTTGAGGCCTATCTTTTAAACAAACTTAAGGATTAGGCCAAACTTGAGGAGGCGAAGGTCATGAAGGAGTTCGCCAATGTTTTTCCCGAGAATTTAGGTTCTTTACCGCCTGATAGGGACATCGAGTTCGTAATAGACCTCTATCCCGGAGCGGAGCCATTTTCCAAGACTCCTTATAGGATGGCTCCTACTGAATTAAAGGAGTTGAAGTCGCAGCTCGATGAACTTCTAGCTTGCGGGTACATTTGCCCAAGCATTTCTCCGTAGGGTGCTCCCGTTCTGTTTGTGAAGAAGAAAGACAGAAGCTGCGGATGTACATTGATTACCGTGAGTTGAATCGAATGACCGTGAAGAATAAATACCCTTTGCCTCACATCGAGGAGTTGTTTGATCTTCTGTAAGGTTCTCGATTTTACTCCAAGTTAGATTTGAGGCAGGGTTACTATGAACTGGGTATCCGGGAAGAAGATATACCGAAGACCGGGTTCAATATTCGGTATGGGCATTTCGAGTTTGTTGTGATGCCTTTTGGGTTAACGAATGCCCTAGCTGTGTTTATGGACATGATGCATTGAGTGTTCAGGCCGTATCTCGAAAGTTCGTGGTGATTTTCATAGACGAAATCTTGATGTATTAGAGGTCCGCTGAAGAGCATGCACAACATTTGAGAATCGTCTTGGAAACTCTTAGAGAACACAAGTTATATGCCAAATTCAGCAAGTGTGAGTTCTGGATCGACATAGTCGTATTTCTAGGAGATATCATTTCAGGCAATGGAATCGAAGTTGATCCATCCAAGATTGAGACCGTGCTTCATTGGGAGAGGCCGAAGAATGCATCCGAGATTTGAAGTTTTCTGGGATTAGCGGGGTATTATCACAGGTTCGTTAAGGACTTCTCTAAGATTGCCGCCCCTTTGACACAGTTAACCAAGAAGATGTACTGTTTGAGTGGGATAACAAGTGCAAAGCTAGTTTTCAGAGTTTGAAGGTGAGATTGACTCAGCACCAGTTCTTACCTTACCCGAGGAGCCGAGGGGTATGCAGTGTACACAGATGCTTCCAAGGGAGGACTCGGGTGTGTTTTGATGCAGAATGGTAGAGTGGTAGCTTATGCTTCGAGGAAATTGAAGGAGCATGAGAAAAATTACCCTACCCATGACTTAGAGTTGGCCGCCGTTGTG
>JBBMKE010000002.1:18264151-18276543 GCA_037834125.1 Lippia alba | reverse complement strand
TCAGTTGACTGATTCCCTCCGTTGTTTATCTTTTCAGTTGCAGGTTTTGTTGGGAGCTAGGCGGAGAAGTGTCTGCACAGTACACTTACGAGTCTAGGTCTTTAGTACATACATTCCTGCTTTCATTTTGTATCGTATGTATATGTTATGCACTCTTGAACTAGGTATATGAATTTTTGGGCCTTGCCGGCTATTGTAAATGTTTCTCGTGGACTTAAATGCATGATTGTAAATATATGTCTATTTGGTTTAAATTTTCTGCTTCCGCACACTCTGAGTCTAGTTTGTTCAGCTCCGCCTAGTTAGTGCGTGCATTTGGTCACCCGTTCGCTAGGATTTAGATTCAGGTACGGATTATTTCGTGACCGGATTCGGGTCTTGGTGCGAAGGATGTGGTCCCTACTTGTGGGGTGCTACATCAAATATCCGGAATCCCTCGTCGACCAATCAGATTCAGCCACGCTTTCTCTCTCTTCCCTCTCTCTCTCTCCCCTCGCAAAACACGCAGTGAAGGTGCGTTTTCACGCACATCCCGAAAGTTGGTCGTTTCTCGATGGATTTTGATGAACCAATAGTCGATTTCAATCCTCTCGACGAGTCTGACATGTTGACACCAAAATCTCAGCCTAAAATACAGCGGTGGTCGAGGAATATAGAGTTGCAGGTGGCAAGGCGGCTTCAGCTTTGCGGCTATTTTTCGGCAAAATGGGGCGATTCCGGCGACGATCTTAGGCAACGTTTGTACGGGATAGAAAAGGCTTTGGGTGGCGCAACATTTCACAGTGGTGGCGCGGTGTGAATCGCGGCGGCGACACCGCAATCAGTGGCCTAAGTAGCGTCACAGTAGCGGCAACACTGTAGCAGCGTCGTTCTTTCTCTCTCCGATGAGCAACACTGGGTAAGCGGCGTGGCCTGGTTCGCGGCAACGGCGACGCACGCCCCACCTAAAGCTCAGAGGCGGCGGCTCATGAACAGTCCTTCGGCGACTTTTCTCGTGGGGCTTCGGTGGTTCATACCATTTTTCGGCCTCCTGAGTTCGTTTTCGTCGTCGGTTTAAGCAAACGAAGGCTATAGGTGGTGGTTTAAGGGTGGCAGCGGTGGCGCGACTTTGGTGTATGATTTGGAGCTTTTCTAGTGGTATTTTGGCGATGAGGTCTTCATAAGAGTTGCTCAGTAGGTTGAGGTCAATCTTTTCGTGGTGGTGCCGATTCATGAGGCGGCAGTTTTGATGGCGGTTAGCGGCGGCACGTGGCGGTCAAACGCCACCATCTCCGGTGATATTTTTCGGCTAATTTCTTGGGGCTTTCGAAGTATTCAATACGAGCTTCGCAATGGTACGTCCAGATTTCATTTTCGTTAAGCGATTTACGTTTAATTTTGATTATTGGCTCTAGGGTTTCGTATTCATTTTTCTTCAATTAAATCCGGCGTGTCGATTATTTTCAGATTTGGATTGAGGGGTTTTATTGAACACTCTGAGGCGTACGTTTGGGTATCTTTAGAGAATTTTTTCGGCCACCAGAGGGTATTTTCTGGCGACTGTCAGCAGTGTTCCGGCAAGCTCCGGCGACAGCATTTCGATGTTTCTTTGTTTAGCGGGTTCCTTTTGTTGTGGTGAGTCCAACGCCACTTTCCATTCGTGTTTAGATGTTTGCTTTATTATCTACGAATTTATTTGTGTAATTGGAATTTTGTTTGATTTAATTGTTATAACTGTGAATAATTAGTTATTGTTGGATTTGTCGATTGAAATTGTATCCCGTTGTATATGAATTTTGTATTTAATGAAATGTGAATTGTATTGATGAATTGAGTTGTAAATTTATCTCTTCTATGTCGATTCGTATTAATTATTCATTGTTTTAGATTCTAATTCAATTATGTATGTATGTTGGAATTGGAATTATGAATTGTATGATGTTCGGAAACTTGTTATGATATATGAAAAATATGATTCTTGATTGATTGGAATTAATTGTCTCGATTATGCCACTTCTTGTTTATGATATTTCTATTAAGGGGTGTTAGTGTAATTTTAGAAACTAAATTTGATGATGAACCTATATGAACCTTATATAATAAATTTGAACGAATTGCTAAGTATGCCAATTGTTGAGAAAATTGTGAGTTATACAAATGCGTAATTTTGAATAAATTGATATGAATCTCTTGAGTGATAATTGGATTGAGATTAATTTTATATGATTTTATTGAACTATATGATGGCTTGTTTTATGTGAATTGAATATGAATTTGAACTCTGCCTACGTGATTGCATCTTTTAAGCGTTTGAGCATTGTCGTGCGTCTTTGTGATTGTCGTTTGAGTCTGAGTCTTATTTTTGTATACTCAGTCGTTCAGGGGTTCTTCAGGTCGTGTCTGTCAGCTGTTTGGGTTTCTGTGGGACTTCTTTTCTCTCGTTTCCATTCTCGTTGGTGAAAGGTGAGGTTTTAGGATTTGTATTAGTTAAAGTGACCTACCACCCTCTGTGCTCGTTTTCAAGCCTGCATTCGATTATTCTATTATAATTATATAATAAATATATGTGTTTATATTATTTCCTTATGAATTTTGTCATATGAGAAAGGTTTTGAGTTATATGTACGAGCGTATGTAAGCTTGAAATATTTTGCAACAATGCTATGCTCCAAACCGTGTGACTTCGCATCAGCTTCAGATTTAGATGACACGGAGAGGTACATTATAGCATATGCTGCGTTGCAAGGTATGGTATGCTCGATAAGGTACGTAAGTTATATTTGTTCAGTCTGTTTGTGCGAGGTTTGCCCTGAAATAGGGGAATTTGGTTCGATTTGGATTTGTTGGGCCCCGGAATTATGGGTAAGGAGCCCCGGGACGACAAGGGTCGTTGGGTTTGACCTGTGCATTATTACATTTGAAGTATTCATATGCGACTCTTGGAGGTTGGGGAGGCGTGGTACTTTGAGCCCTCGGATGGATGATCGGGTAAGGCGTATTATAGGATCGCAACCCCATATGTATATGTATTTGTGGTGGTGAGGGTTTGATTCCCAAATGTTGTGGTGCGGAGAATGGATTGATTTGTGAGTATTTGGTTTTATTTGCGTCTGTTCTGGAAGTAGGTTGGAGGGCCGTACTCGTCGGGTATTTATTACATTTTGTTATATTTATTATGAAACGGGATAGGCGCTTTCTCTTCTGTTATGATTGAGTATGTTCTGTCTGTTATGATTTGAATAAGTATGAGTATAAATTTGAGTTTGATTTGAAAATGGTTTTGGTTTGCAAAACCCTATCCCGGTTCATAGTCTTTATTTTGATATGGCTCTGCTCCATATTATGTATAGTGAGATTGTGTTTAGCTCCTCACTCAATCTAGCCGTTAGACTGACCCCTCTCCTTTCTCCCCCTTCAGTTGCAGGTGCAGGTTTTGGTTTGAGCTAGGCGATGTCGAGTTGAGTCTTTTGTTCTGTCCGAGTCAGTTTGTGTCCTTTGAATTCTGTTTTTGTATTTAATTCATTTGAATTCGTTCGTATTGTAAACTATATAATTTACATTCAGTAAGTGGCCATGTCGGTCTTCTTAAATATTTAAATTACCCTTGCCGGACTTTATCTTTACGTTTTAAAAGAGGCCTGTGAGCCCAAGTCAGTATGTGATTCGAATGTTTTAATTCTTGCCGGCCAGTGGCCATTGCACGTGGGGGTGTGATTGTATGATTTGACAGGTTGCTAAATCGGGAAGGTTAGGATAGATGGCTGGAATAGATGAACCCGTACTGTTGATTGATATGAACTGTTTTGTTATGTTTGATGCTAAGGTTTTCATAGTTCGTATTTTGCATCGCTTCCGCATACAGGTTCTGCATATTTTGTTGTACAGGGTCTAAGTACCGCCTAACTTAGGTTGGATTTTTGTTTGTCACCCGTTCGCTTTGACTTGGTGCGTGTGCGGACTTTCCATTTCGTACACGTGTCGGGCCCTAGTGCGGGGGATGTGGTGCCTTTAGTTTGGGGTGCAACAACAAACATTGATAAACACATTATTCAATTATGCAATCAAACAAACAAGTTTTTCCAGCACATTATATACCCCCCTTAAAGTGTTTAAAGTAACTTATGAAATCCGAACTAAACGAAAGAATCACATCTAAATTCTAGTATTCACGCTTTGTATTACATATAGAGAGCATGTATGAGACTCACAAGTTAGAAGGGAGTGTACTAAAAGCACGAAAACAGGCTAGGTAAAACATCAACAACATGGCTTAATTATAGGATCAAATACTCACATATAAGCAACTAGTGCAGAAACTTTCTGCACAAACACATAGTATGAAAATTGTCATAACTTATTGCTCGAAAGATATTTTAATGAGCCATAAAATTTAATTTCTGCACACACACATAGTAGGAAAATTGTCATAACTTATTGCTCAAAAGATATTTTAATGAGCCGTAAAATTCCTATTAAACTAGATAGCTATATCTTTCAAATGGCATAGGCCTCAAATCCTAGATTTTGTTTGAAAATACAGATTTTAGTATAAAGTCAGGACAAAATAGTAACTGAGCTGCAGTGACACATTTCAAAGAAAAATTCATTTACCATATTGAACGGAGTCGGAAAATTTTTAAAATTTACAGGTATACTCCCAAGACATGTATGTACTCCTCTATAAAATAGTTTTGTAAAATTTAAAGGTTTAGCCCCTCTACTCAGGCTGTCATTTCAGATAAGAAAATAGGGTAAAAACAGAGGTGTTGTTCAAAATTCCTTTCGAGTAACAAATGAACTCAAATGGACACCAAATTTAACGGAGATAAACTTTAATATGTTGAGAACCTCCAATTAAAACTGATCTAGAAAACGACATCGCACGAATTCAGACTTCAAATTCAAACCCACTGCATACATGCTGTCAATATTTCATTACATCCATAATTACTGTGACGCCCCTATCTTTCGGCTGCTGCGGTTTAACGTATGTGATATTAATTGTGCAATTTAAATTTTTTTAATTTTGCTTTCATATGATTTAGTTGACTATTCTTTGTATTCTTTATATTTGGGATTATTTGAATAAGTGATTTGAAAGAACTATTTGAACGTTTGAATAACTTGTGCATGAATGATGTGATCGTGTGTCGATTCTCTGCTTATTGGATTTAGAATTTGGTTAAATTTGAGTATGTGATTGTTATGTGTGTTATGAGCTTGTGCATGTGTTCGTGTGGCATTTGGGATTCTTTTGGCATGCATACTCTTTCCATTCTAAGTTAGTGACGAAAAAGGTGGTTAACGAGCACTTAACGCACCCTTCGTTCCGGCATGCATATCTTGAGCTCGAAAACTCAAAATCGAGCTTCGTTACCCCCATTGAGCTCGAATCGACGATTTGGACTCAATGGGACTAGCGTCATATTTTTCCAAAATCGGTCGGACCCTCGAAATTTACCCGGAACTCAACCGACCCCCTTCTTCTCGGCCAAAATGACCCCCTCTTACTAAAATTGGCATATCTTTCTGATTTTAAGTCTAAATTGGGTGTTTTAAGGGCCCACTTACACCTTATTTCATACTCTATCAGCTATAACACATTTTATTCCAAAATCAATCACCAAATTTAGGAAAATAAGCAGCAAACCGAACCCCTTATGCCTTAAATGACAACAAATGAACCAAAAGGGCCCGCATACCTACTTTACACACCTAATACCCTACCCCTTGACCCTAGCCCCACTTGAACACACTCTCTCTCCCCTCACTCAGCATTCACACGCCACACACCCCCTTTTCCCAACGAAAACATTTCATTCCAAGCAAGAAAAAAGAGAAAGAAGATAGCTCCATTGTAATATCCCACATCGGATTGGAGAAGGCCAAGATACCTCCTTATAAGGGGTTGAGGTCCCTCCCAAGAGTAGAAGCCTTTTCCTGGTCCTGGGCATCAGGCAGGAAAACATAAAACCGTGAGGGTGGTCCTGGGCATCAGGCACCCACAACGGACAATATCGAAGGGCGGGGTTTCGGGCTGTTACAGTTGGTATCAGAGTCGGGGCCCCGGGTTCGGTGTGCCAGCGAGGACGCTGGGCCCTTATGGGGGGGTGGATGTAATATTCCACATCGGATTGGAGAAGGCCAAGATACCTCCTTATAAGGGGTTGAGGTCTCTCCCCTGCGTAGAGGCCTTTTCCTGGTCCTGGGCATCAGGCAGGAAAACGTAAAACCGTGAGGGCGGTCCTGGGCATCAGGCACCCAAAGCGGACAATATCGAAGGGCGGGGTTTTGGGCTGTTACATCCATCTCCAACCTCCATTGATACAACCTCAAGCTCAAGAACACCATTTTTCTTGCATATCTCTTCAAGGTAATTACATATTTGTAATCCTTGTTCTCTTGTGCATCATATATGATATATATTTCATGAATTCTCCTTGGTTAAGCATGATTGGAATTGGGGGAAAAATGAGGGTTTTGGGCAAAACTTGAATTCTTGCATACCCATAATTCTTGTTTGGATTTTCATGCTTCCTTGATGTTTCTTGAAGTGTATTTGTGATTATTTAGACTTGTATTACTTGGTAGTTGGGTGTGGAAGGATTTTCCAAGAATGCTCTAAATGGGTTTGTGTGAATTTGGGGATTCTTGTACTTCTATGGGCTTCCTTGAGCTTATGTAATATATGATGATACTTGAGGCATATTTATAGTGTTCATATTAATTCCTTACTTGGTGGTTATATGGGAAGATTTAGCCTTTAATATATGTTGGGTTTGAAGGGGAATGCTTGAATATTTGGCTTGGTGCTCAAATTTGATGAGATATGTGTTATATAGATGATTCCTAGTATGAATGCTTGTTCTAGCTTGGTGTTATGCGTTGAATCCTTGATCCCCTTCTCCCCACTTTTTGTGCATGAGTAATATGTTGAAGTATGATCTCTATTTGTGAGTCTTGTTGCTAAGAATGTGAATGTGTGGATCAACATGCACTCATGTATGCCTATATGCCTCATTTCCGCTCATATGATCTTTTTTGCTTGAAATCTTTGATGAATAAACTTGGAATTCACTTCTTGGATGCATTTTGATGACTTGAGGTGTTGATGCATGATTATATAACCTTATGATTGTTTTTGGATCGAGTTTTAAGTGTTCTTGGGTGCCAAATCCTTGCCTTAGCCATTTTGGGACTTTTTGAACTTGTTTTGGAGGCTGGAGAGGATCAACGGACGTTGGAAATGCATGCCCAAGGTCCCAATGACCATTGAAGTGAGGCAGTAGCTTTAATTTTGGAGGCTGGAGAGGATCAATGTCCGTTGGAAATACATGCCTAAGGTCCCAATGACTATTGAAGTGAGGCAGTAGCTTTAAATTCATCTGTCTCATATCAACGGTCGTTGGTTTTGAAGGGCAAAATATCAACGGCCGTTGGTATTGGCCTGCTATTTTGTTTGAGTTTGTTTTGCTTCGTTGACCTTTCATCCGAACTCCAAATGAGCTCCAATTGGATTTACCTCAATATCTTTTCTAGTTTGTGAGATATAATCAATCCTTTTTGGTGTCGCCATTTCTTCGAAAATTTGTACTCAACCAACTTCACCCCTATGCCATATTTTCCTCGCTTTGAACCATGACTCGTGCCATATATTCTTGGAAATCCCTATGTGTCTAGTTTCATCTCCAACAAACAAAATTGTCAGCTTTTGTTATACTTTGCCAAAACCTCTTTGCTTGCATTCCTTTCGCTTTCTTAGCTCCTAGATGAGAATTATATACATTGTATGCATGATTAATTGATAGTATATGATATGTATTGATATTTTTATGACTTTTATGCTATGAATTTAATGCATCGACATAAAATGAAAGTGTAAACGTATAACTGCTACAATGTGAACCCTTAATGCTTGTTATTTCCAAACTTGGTGATTCATATGACTTATATTCAAGTTGAATACGAACGTTGCGAAGAATGAAAGAATGATTGAAAGTGTACTTGAATGCACCTCATTGGCATTGATTTGATCTTTTATGCATCTCATATCATATTATGGCATTGCCGAGTGTCTCATGTGGTCTTGTTGAGTCTCATGAACGTACTGTGTTGTCTTTTATACAGTTTCTCCAGTGTGGAGACGTGTCAGGTTCATAGGTTACTTTCAAGGCTTCTTGTCTTCTTGGTTGGTTTGGTAAGGTGAACAGGTAAGTTTCTTTTCTACTAGTTATGACTTGACCCGATATATCCCAATGTGTATGTTTAAGCCAAATGTAATGTATATTTATATATCGAGTCTTTTCAAAGGGTCATTAATTTAACGTTAAAGCCTTTTCTTTTATGATTTCCCACCTAATGTTTTAGCGAGATCAGTGGTCACAATGAATGAATGGGGCCCAGGGGCTTCATACATGTGGCTATCCGTGGAGGCATAGGGCCGACGGTGATCTATGTATTAGTCCCACAATGATTGACGGTGCAACCAGGCCTCGTTAGGAGATTTAGCGAGGAATGGCCGCTGAGTGCCATTCTGGGGAGTCATGAAACCCTTTTGGTTAATACATGGTTGGCCGGGTCTTGCTAACTTATCCATCACCGGAGTAAGGAGATGTATGTGCTAATGAATGAATGAACTAGTGAATTGAAAGAAAGAATGAAAGAAAGAAAGAAAGAAAGAAAGAAAGAAAGAAAGAACGAATGCATGAATGATTGTTGTATGCTCACTAATGAATGAATGAACGAATGGATTAATGCACACACGAGGAGAAGGTTGGAGAATTTTCCCACTCGCGGCTCACTAAAGACTGCATGTATGACTAATTAACAAAATGATTGATAGTTGTAATTCCGATCATTGTTTATTTGTTTTCACCCACTTGGGAAATATTTCAAAACCTTGAACGAAATTATAGCTTGCATGTGGAGGTGTTTAAATAATGCATTATTATTTATATTACGCCCCATTTTATACCCACCAGTCTCCTATAGACTGAACCCAACTTTGTTTTCAGTTTCTTGCAGGTTTGGAGTGCTAGGCGGGTTTTGAGTCTTGCATTTGAGTTTAGATCTAAAGTTACACGTACACTCGCATTTACATTGTTTCAATTATTGTACATGTTTTAGGCTGTGAAGGCGGTGTTGTTGTTGTAAATTTGATCGAGCCTGTGACTCATTGTATAAGATGTATATATATATATATATTTGTTTTATTTGCTTCCGCATTCATGGTCTTTATATTCTGATTCTCGTGTTAATTGATTTTAAGGGTTAGTCCCACCTAGCCTAGCAAGTGAGTGAGTCCCCGTTCGCTGTGGGCTTGGCTCATGTATGGACTTTCCATTTCATATGTGGATCGGGCTCATGGTGCGGGGTAGGGGTGAACAAAATACCCGAACCGAACCAAACCGAAATCGAAACCGAACCGAACATATTCGGTTTCGATTTTGGTTAGTATTTTTCTGAAAATTCAGTTTCGGTTCGGTTTCGGTAAAAGTCGAACGGTTTTTGATTTCTACCGATAACCGAACCATAGCCCACTAGCTTATATGTTTTTTCATTTTTCCTCATATCCCCTAAGCCCACACACTTTACATTTATTATGTGCCTAGACCCTCATTCCCTAATTTCACATTTTACAGTTTAAGTTTCAACTTTCACTTGCACATTTCACACTTTCAGATATAGCTTCACTCACGCAGTCACGCATGGCTCCCCTACTCCGTCGCCGACTTGCCGCCACAATCCACCAGGCTGCCACCCAGTCCAAGATGCCGCCACCACCCACCAAGTCTCTACCTCCACCACTACCCACCGGCTACCAAGATTCCACCGCCGTTGCCACCACCATCGATCGTCGAGAATCCCGCTGCAAATAACTCTAAAACGCCGCCGTCACCCGTCGAGAACTCCACGCTAGTAACTCTAAGCCCTTAAGCCCTCCGCTTCTGTTGTTTGCCCAATTTGCTGTTGTGATGGATTGCTGAAATTAAATAGTTGAATTATATTGAAGTTCTCGTTTCGATTTTCTCACATTATTATTTTTTTTAATTTTGAAAATGTTTGGTTTTTTGGATTTTTAACCGAAACCGAAACAAAAAAGTTCAATTTTTACAGAACCAAAACCGCCCATGATCGGTTCGATAAACAGTTAGCCAAATTCAATAACCGAAAATTCGGTTAATCGAACCGAATAACCGAATTTTCAATTATTTACCGAATGAAACCCCTACTCATCGGTGACGAAAAAATCTGTACTTTGCTCATCTGGTAGGGGCCCCACCCACCTCTTCGACTCTCACGCACGGGGTTACGATCTGGTGCGACGCACGCAACCATCACTTGGATAGAACCGAATTTATTTATGCAGAAAATTAGAAAAACAGAAAATGAAAATAAAAAATGTTTCTCCTCAGGCTTCAAACCCTTCTCGTCAATTGACAGAGTTACCTTTGGATTTCCCTGCTCTCTTTGTTCCTTTGTAATCTTTGTGAACTGTAATTATGAAACCCCAATTTGATGTGGTGAGCTACATTAGGATGTTGTTCAATTAATTTTCTGGGTTTTCTTTTTAAAGAGATGTGGAGTTCGAGGAGGCCTCACTTTCTTCTGGGTTTCGACCCGTCTCTGTGCTCCCAAAGACTGGTAATTTTCTCTTCAATTCGCCAAATGTGTTGACACAGATGTGGGTTTTCAGCTACTAAATATTTGCGCGCACACACAATTTTATATGTATGTCTACATGTAGTTACACAAATGAGTGGAAGAAATAGGTTGGTGTGTAATGTTGTTCATGATAATGAGTGGGGTTCAGAGATTGAATACATGAATTTGTGTTCTTGTGGGAAGTTTGATCATCTGCTTCACATTTTCATCTGAATTTAAGCATCCTGGTTTTTCTTACTATTAATGTGAAATGGGAGCTAAATGATGTGAAATATGTATTTTATTTGTGTTTTTTTTTTATTTTTTATTTTATGATAGTAAATAGTTTTGAAATGTGAGCAGAACTTATAGGGGCTTATCTAGAGAAATTATGTGTAATCTGCTGGAAATTGAGGTCAGAATTTGGTTTTCACTAAAAGATTGATAAAGTATTTGGGGATTTAAGGGCTGGGAGCTGAAATGAATGTCACTGAGCTTTGATACTTTTTGACTCTTTACTGGTGTATTTTAATCCTAGAGTGGCTTTGTGTACATTGTTGTGGAGTTTTCCTTTTGATAACTTAAGCATTCTTTTATAGTAGACATTTCGTATGAGAACTCTTGCTGAATGGGCTAGATTGAAGTTTGAGTGTTTGTCAATAGCTCAGAGGAGATGAGCAGCTTAACAATATGAAGGTTTCTAATATGTATAATAACCGTTCCTGCGCAAATCAGGAAGTGGTCTTACCTTTAGTTTCTTCCTTCTTCTTTTGTCCTCCCTCAATTGAATGAGTGGTGGTTGTGATGGAATGAACTACCTTTTTGTTAAGCGTGTTCTTGAAGTGCGAAAATTAAAGTGGTGTTTAATAGAGTTTATTTTTAAGATAAGTTTTTAGTTGTTATAAGATGCTTTTGGAGTTTATGAAGTCCTGAATCTTGTATATATATGCGTATGTGCACATATAAAGTTTTAAATTGTTAAGATAAATAAGAGTCAACAACTCTTAAGTTATTCCTAGAATGCATAGGCTATAATCCAATTTCCGTTAAATTCGAGTTCGTAAAACTTTTATCAGTCTATAATATGGTGTTGATTTGAATAAATTCTTCTATTCATACTGATATATTAGTATGTTTTCTTTTCCCCTTTAGAGTATTCCATTTAACTTCTTGAAACATATGGAAGGAAAAGGATCTGGCACAGCTCTTTTAGTTGGTCCAAGTGGTAATAGTTGGTATGTTCACTTAATTCTGGTCGACAATTGTTTATTTCTCAATGATGGATGGTCAGATTTTGTCAGAGATCACTTTCTTGAGCAAGGTGATTCTTTAGTTTTTAGATATGATGGAGATTTGAATTTCACTGTTCAAATTTTTGACCGGAGTTTATGCGAGAAGGAAACTGCATTTAGTGCTGAAAGCAGCCAAGACTTAAGTAAATATGATATTAATACGGTTAAGAAAAGAGAAAGGGAAAGATCACTGTTAGATAGCATTCTTGACAATTTCCCGAAGAAAATGAGGTGCTCCACTGCAAGCATTTGTAAAGACCATGAAAATGTGGTCAATGCAGAGGAATGGATGCAAGAAGGTGATGGAAGCGTTAACTTGAATAATGGTATTGCTGCTGCTGTTCCTCTTACATCAGTTCCGCATGACAATCTAGGTAATGTTGGTTGTGAAATTCAGGCTATGGGGTTTCATTAGTAGTTTATAGATGGTGGGGGGGGGGGGGGGGGGGGGGGGGGGGGGGGGGGGGGGGGGGGGGG
>JBBMKE010000002.1:18239394-18250775 GCA_037834125.1 Lippia alba | reverse complement strand
ATTTTCCCAATCCAACCATTCCTATCAAACAAATCTGGCTTAACTACTTCTACACTAACTACATTAACAACAACACAGACTTAAAACACCAATTTCATCAATAATTACATTCCAGCTAAAGATCTGACCAAAAGTATCATACAATTAAAAAAAAACGCAAGAGAAAATTCAGAGAAAAACAAAACAAAATTAGCTTACAGAGGGGTGGCGGAGTAGTAAACAGCGTGAGGGCCGAAAGTGAGAATCGCACAGTTGAAGAAATGAAAGATTGTCATGATGCTTCTTCGCTGCTAATTCCGCCAATGGAGAGAGGGATTCCAAATTGCTTTGGCAATGGATTCTTCGCACAACACTGATATGTAATTGGATTTGGCTTTACCTTCATTAGTTGGGCTTGTGGGCTTTAAATTACTTTCTCTGTTGAAGGTTGAAACCTTTTGTTTAAATTGTCTAGGCCCAATTATTATTTTATATTTATAATTGAAACACAATCATTAATTGAGGGAAAATTTAGAAGTTTTTTTTTAATTTTTTATAATTCATTTTTATGGATTGAGTCGGAACAAACCACTTAAAGTGTAAACTTCTACCTATCAATAGTAGTTACGTTTCAGGGATTTGAACTCGAGACTTCTAATTAAGTTATGATATTATAGAATCAATAAATTACATCATTTGGTATTTAGAAGGTATTTGGAAGCACGTAAAAATATCGTATAAGATATTGCAAAGTGTTTAACAAACTTTTTGTATTTTTCCACAACGAAGTTATTATTTGTCGTTATAACTAAATTTATTAGATGAGAATAATCTTATTAGGACAAAAATGGTAGCTGAATTAGACCAATGTGGAATTGTTTATATTAGTAACAATTTTAATATGGATGTGATGTAACTTAGAGAAAGTGTCTTGTTTGCCCGTTCCAACTTCTTCCTTCATCTCCTACTTTATTTATATACATACGTTATGTGTATTGGTGGATGGTTAAGATAAGGCAAAAAAGTGATTGTGTTATAATAAATAAATAAATAAATAAATAATCTTTCTTCTAATTTCAATCGTCCATTAATACACTCGACGTTTGTGGACAAATGAAATAAAAGATATAACAAAAAAAATATAGCAAGAAACCTAACAGGTTTGCCGTGATACGATTATTATCGAAGAACAAAATAGGAAAATTACAAAACTAGACCTCTAGAAACTAGCAGTTTTAGTCTCTAGATATACAGTTCAAAGTTTTGCAATTTATAAACCCCTACGCTCAACTTTATTTTTCTCCCACCCAAACAAAAAAGAGAAACAACTCAACTTTATTTTTCGTGATACTAAGGTTGAGATGGAAAAATAATCATAAAAAAAAATACAATGTTTGAATACCTAACTCATGTTAAATAAATTTTTTCCTTTCTCAAGTTTGAATTCCTTGACCATTTGAATGTGTCTTTTAAAAAAGAATAGCTTTTTTCTCCTTAATGTATATCCTGATATGCTGACAATATATCAATGAGTAATTTTGTAATTTCAGAATCTTAATTATCCAAAAAGTCCATTTATCAATTCTTCAAGGACCATTGATCTTTGCAATTTTCCTAAATAATAATGGACAGAACAGAAATTAAACATACATATACATACACTTTCAATGGGGTATATCTTTCTGAATTCTCAATTTTCCTATATCTCCAATATCTTTCGCTAAATTGTGCATTTAATTTGTGGAGTTTCTGCTACGTAATTAGATCATAATTAAACATAATTTGAGACGAAATCAAAAATCCCAAAATACAGATTTTCCCTTGGGCTCTCTAGCATTAACCAACACTTGAGTTAATTAGACTTAATTAATTAGCACCTAAGAAGGGGTGATTTAGAGCTGTCCATTTGCCAGCATGGTCTTCCAAGTGTAAATTCAAGATCCAGCAACCTATCAGGAGATGTCAAACTACTAAAATCATCTAATCTTTCATTCTCTTCCTCCTCAACTGCATGTACCTACATCAACAGCACCACAAGTAAACAAACTTCATTAGTGAATAATCATCAATAAATATATGTATATTTATAATTAAATTCTCTTTGAGAAATTACACTGTCACCTCTTATGAATTGTTGATGGATTACAATCACCCCATTCGATAGGCTCTATTCGGGGATTAAAATTTATTGATCTACTAATATTTTGATTCGTAGAATTAGAGTCATCTTACGCTAATATCGTGGTTTCGATATCTTTTTGGTGGTGATAGTGACGTCATACTCATTTTAATAAGATTTAGTAATTTTATATATACGAGTGATTTTGAAAAGTTGCGAAGGTTTCCACAGTTTCGTATAATTTGAGAAGCACCAACTTAGTTGATGATTGCGCCAACAGGGGTTGGTCAAATGGTTTGACGGTTCTTTTTCAAAGGTAAGGTCTCGGGTTTGAATCCCTCTGACCACATGCGGGGTGGGCGTAAAAAAAAATAAAATTAGTTGATGATTGCATATCGATCATTTTGATAAGGTTCATATTAAAGACAGGTAATAATATATACCTTTACTTCATCAACTCGAGCTTGATAATTGTGAGACAATTCCTGCTGACCGGAGGGGCTTGGTACAAGGTTGTCTGAAGGAGATGATGCCCATGAACCCCTGTTTGTGGGAGATTATTAGAGGAATAAGCATGAATCAAGATAAACTATATAATGTATGGAGCTTCTTCGAAGTTCAAACAAGTCTCTCAAGTATTAGAAATAATAATATAATCTTTGGGGTTTTATATTTGGTGCAAAATATTTTTAAGATATAAATACGATACAATACAAATAAAATAATATGAATATCTATTTATTATAATAAATGTTCATTGCAAATGTCTGATATAATATGTTACGGTGAATAATATTTTTGGATATAACCATTATTAGCTCTATAAATTTGATATTAATTCAAATGTATAAAATATACCAACGAAGAAAGGACTATGCCCATTTATTAAATTAAACCGTATGAAATATACCAACAAAGAAAGGACTATGCTCATTTATTAGAGTTATTATTATTAACTTCCTAAATTGAATAATATCCCTTAGCCGTCCAGGAAGAATGAAGTAAAGAAAGTCTAGCTACCAAAAATTTACTTGGCAATTCCAATTTCCAACAAACGGCCCCCTACCATTGCTCCAAATGTCCCCCTAAAAGCTCTCTTTTTACAACATTATTGAGATATGAACCTTCTCTTTGACTTTCTAAGGCACATTGAGATTTGTACCTTCAAACATCTAATGCATGAATAGGTAAATTACAACCACCACCGTACAAACCCTAAGTCATATTCATTGGTCTCAATGTTTCGATATTATCATCACTAACTTAAATCTCACTATCCTCACACATTGATTAAGAAACACATATCATTTTAATATGGCATTGCATTTTGGTGAATGTGTATCCATCAATAATGTCTTGAGTATTTAGTAATTGATGAATCTGAAAATTACAGTTTTGCTACGTCAACTCCAACCTTTAAAGTATTTTTGATATTTTTTAATTATAAATAAGTCTATATATTTAAAATTAAATAATTTTATGCATATTTTGACTGGATTCATTTTTTCTTGTTGGAAACTAAGGTTATAAAATCGGTTCAATTTTTTAGTAGGAAAAAACTGTTCAAGTTAAAATGTGCACGCATTTACTTTATTTTTGAACATACGAGCCTATATTGCAATTAAAAAATAATAGAAAATAATTTAAATCAATCAAAAATAAAAAATAAAATAAAAAGTATAAAAAATCCTTCGAAAATTGAGTAGATATACCAAAAATATAATTTTCCATGAAAATAACAACAATAATTGGAATGGATTGGGGAGTCCACAAGATTCATACATTGTTTTGATTTAACTATGAATATGAAGTATATCCAAGTGAGTTACAAATCGCTAGATATATAACGATATTAAGTAAAATTTTATTTTATTTGACTATCGGATTTCCTTTTAATAATTTAAAACACCCCAACCAAGTATATTTAGGAAAAATTTTCATTTTTAACGAAATTATAGTGATAAATTAAACTTTATGTATGACGCATGGACGATTCAAAAAATAATTTGTATGATGTTGGATACGACACTGTAACCATGTACTATTGTTAAATTCTTGTGACAATGATGGAAGATACATAATGCAGCAGATAGCAGACTAAAATCGGTGATATATATAAGGACAAATTACATTCAGGTATCCTGAGATTTGCCCTAATTACAACCCGGCCTCCCTTGTTTCGAAAATCCTAAAAACACTATTTCAATTATATATGAACCTCAAAAAGGGACTGATTTGTAATTGAAACAGTGTTTTTAGAGGTTTATATGTAATTTTCAAAACAATAGGAAACGGGTTGTAATTAGGGCGAATCTCAGGGTACCTGAGTATAATTCGCCCTATATATAAAGTAGGAAGATTGAATGCGAGGGTTAATGCACTGACCTGTGAGCATGTTGCAATGGAATATCTGTTGATATTGATGATGAGGATGGTAGTGGTGGAGCTGCTAATGGGGTAAACATTGTGCAACAATTCGTACTGAAATCCTCAGCCTTTTCATCTTCCATTGCTGACGTTTTCAGCGCAATATCTGTCTGCCCTTCAACTGCAAAAATCCATACCAATGGACCCAAAATGCATATGCAATTCTTCAGACACTACTCACACAAATTATTCATGTATATATAAGTACTTTTTCATATTTCATTACGGGTTTGAGCCAGATCTAACCACTAACATGTGAAATTCTCACTATTAGTGGTAGCTAGTTCTGTAATAAATATTCGAATACGAAGCATCTGATTAAGTTAGTATGGAGGTGGATGAATATGTTAATTATTACGGTTAAGTTCTTTGCTTCTAGGAAAGCTTTCTATTTTAGTTTTTTGTTTTTGAGATAATATTCCATTCATTTTCCGAATCCGTCTCATATTTCGTCATTTTGTCCTAAGATTTTTATTTTTTCGGATTTTATGGTATATTATAAATTTAAAAAAAAGAAATGAAAATTTTTGAGGATGGGGGAAGTCACCTGATCCTTTGTCAGTGCTCTTCACTGTTCTATACATCTGCATGAATTAATATGCCCACAGCAAAAATATATAAATTAAGGATAACAAAAAAAAAAAAAGAAAAAAGAATTGTTTGGAAATAAGTCCACATTGATAAGATTACCCTTTCTAGGCAAGATGCCCTTTTGTCCAAATCTTCTTGTACTCGACTTACCAACTTTATAAGAGGATTTCATTTCAAGAAGTTTTGAATACTAAACAGTGAAAATTAAATCACATCGGCACAAAATTTATGCAGTTTGTAATTTACCCTTCGGTCTAGAATATATATGATATGACAACTGTAAAAACAATTATAATAGACATTACAAGTACAAACCAAGAGGGAAATCAAATTATTTACAAACAATATAACAATAACATCCATATATATATCACTTATCATAAACGTTGGAATATTATATTTTTAGTATATCAACTTAATTCTTTAATTATTTTTAGTACTTTTCATTTTTTGATTGTAAAATAAGCTAGTATATTTTAAAAATCAAGCAATTGTATGCAGGTATTGACCAAAACCAATTTTTTTGGCCAGAAATTGAGTAGTTTCCGGTTAACACGTGTAAAATCAGGTTAATTTTTCCTGATAAGAAAAAACAGTTCCGATCAAAATGTACATGCAATTGCTTGATTTTTAAACATGTAAACTTATTTTGCAATAAAAAATGATTAGTATACCAAATATTTAATTTTACGTCATAAATGCATTTCAAGTGTAATAGAGAAGAGGGCAAGAGAGTTAATTATGTATATAAATTCTTAATTTTAAAACAATTTAATCTAAATCAAAAATTAATCCTACCTGCAAGTGGCTCTTCACATGAGCTAGGGTTAGATCCCTCACATTCATCAGCTCTAGTACAGACTTGGGTGTTGCTCCTGCAATATTTATCAAGAAAAATCGAAAATACACATTATTAGATTTTTAATTTGTTGGTGGGAAAATACACATTATTAAATATAGAACATTATAATTCTTACAAAGACAAGCTTAATTTATGCTAAGCAAAACTGAATATTAGAAAAAATTCATATACTTGAAAACTCATAAGGAAAAAAAGTAGAAAGAAATTATATTCACATACTTTCATGGCCGCCAAGAAGCTGAACTGCGTGAACAAAATGGGCATGTAGAGTCGAAGTCCACCTCATTCTCGGCGCTCTCACACTTCTCTTGACGCCATTGTTGATCCCTCTCAAACTTCTCTTGAAATCACGGCCGTACATTTGCGGCTGATAATGGTGGTGATGATGATAATGTCGTTGCATCATCGTCTGCACCGGCTGCATCACCGCCGGACTATTTAATCTCGCCATCTCAAACCCTAGATTCAAACCAGGCTCCATTAGTAGATGGCTGCCGCCGCCGAGAAACCCATTATTCTCGTGGGTCAAATCGCTGCTTCCGCCGCTGCTGGCGGAGTCCGCGGCGGAGCTCCGGTCACCCCCGCCTCGGGGCATTTTCGTCATCCCATTTTCGTGGCTCAGAGTTTCTTGGAAGTGATTGGAGGTGGAAACAGAAGGTGGGCTGATCTGTAGGGAGAGATCGGGGATGATCATATTCATACTCTGATTCGAGCTGAAATACATATATATGTATATATATGAT
The DNA here is from genome assembly GCA_037834125.1 of Lippia alba. Lineage (NCBI taxonomy): Eukaryota > Viridiplantae > Streptophyta > Magnoliopsida > Lamiales > Verbenaceae > Lippia > Lippia alba. The sequence continues at coordinate 18,244,054 of JBBMKE010000002.1, read as the reverse complement.
ATATCCGTATTTATAGACAGAGAAAGGGAGAAAAAAGTTTTGGGAGTTTGGGAAGGGAGAAAAAGATGAAAAGATTATATCATGAGTGCCTTATGATTAATTTGCATGGTGTGTATGTACTAGGCTTTTTGGTAGCTGAAAAAGGGAGGCTAGGGTTGATAAAGAAAAGAAGAAAGTTTGCAGAGAAAGTTGAGTTTTATTGAAAAGGGAAGTTGTGTAAATATGCAGAAGAGAGAGGGGAAGGGAGGTGCAGTGGAGATATAATGGAGGTTGCTGCAGAGGAATGAAAGAAGGAATGGTTGGTTTTCGAGAAGACAAAAGGAGTACTGTTTTTTGACATGGAATGTGGGATGTGTGGAATTGTGGATTGTGACCCGGACACAATTATTTATTGTTTCACATATTCTTTTCTCTCTCTTTTGTTTGTGTAAGGAATCATTATTTTTGTTTTTAGGTTTTTGTGTTTGATTTCATAGTAGCAAATTATTTTTCATGGTGGAGAAGGATTTCTGCGTGGATGCTTAAAATATCGAGTCAATTATGTCTATTTATTTTAAACGGAGAACCAACTAGTAAATTATAATAAAATTTTGAATTATATTCAGCAAAAACTCCGGTTAAAAGAGGGAAAAAAATTGAGAAAAAGGTTTTATTAAATTATGTCTGCAGGGTTTTTTTTAATAAATTTTAATAATATAGGATTTTTTGTGCATATTTTAATAATATAGGGTTTTTTTTTCATATTTACAATAATAGATTTATTTTAAAAATGTCATTAAACATGACAAATAGGTATCATAATTAAAGTTAAAAGAATTGCAGTCAACTAGCATTGATGAGCCCAAAATATGCTCATATCCCCACCGTCCACGTGGCGTAATCGCAATAGGCTCCCATTATGACTCAGGGGCAGTGGTGTTGTATCGCTCGGGTATCTAAGGCTCGAGGCTCTCGCCGCCAATCCATCATATGGGTTGCTACCATCAGAAGCTTCCCCCACGAGGGTCAACCCTCGTGGCACCATCGCTCGTACCAGCCACCTTCCGCTTCCCCTTCCAAGGAACCATAGCACGAGCGTCCCAACGCTCGGGTAATACTGGGGATCCCACCTTCGCGAGGGGTTAAATCCTTAACTAACGCTGGCACAATAGCTTGGCATAACCGTCCAAAGGACGACGGTGACACATTCAAGTCCTTTTCAGACCTTCACGTTCTGACACGTGTTTAGGGCGACACTATTCCAGGACCACAAGGTTAATATTACCTAATTACCCTCACCCTCAAACTATAAATAGGAGGATTCACATATTCTTTCCTCCAAGCAATACATATCTGCTATAGTGCCTTTCTTTACCCACAAGCCACACACTTTGAACTGGAAACTCCATTGTTGCACATTTAAGCTCTTCACGGCTTCGCCTTCCTCATTAAGGTGTTACCCTAGCTGGTAGAATCCATTGTCAACGGGAACCCAGTTCATGAGGCTCATCGCCTGTGATGGTCTTCCCCCTTGTACACAAATAGAATTTGATTAGTGTTGAATTCCTCCCCTTCTATTTCCGACACAATCAATATTTAATGTAAAATATTAATGGTAGTTTAGATTTTTTTTCATTTTCTGTCAGGGATTACAAGAGCAAATCAAACTTGGGATTGAATGTAATAAATGAAAATAAAAAGAGTGACTTGTAATTAAGCCTAACTTCGAGTAGTCGGATGTAATCTGCCAATAATATAGTGACTCAATTATCGATAATCAACTAATATAAAATTGAGGGGTGTCAAAAATCAACCCGACCTGAGAATCTAATCCGACCCACTCGCCTAAATATCAAGTTAGGGTTGTGGTATTTTGGGCTGGGTTGAAATCGGGTCGGACCCGGAAATAACCCGAACAATGAGAGAGAAAAACGAGTTGGGTTAGGGTCAACTTGAATTGACCCGAATATATATACAAACATAAAAGACCCTAACCCTAATAACACTTTAATCTCTTCACCTGTCTAATATGTCTTGCGCCTTTCCTCTCTCACCACCGCCAAGTTGCGCCGTTGTTTGTTTTCTGCTCAAATCTCTCTCCCCCAAGTCCCACCTCAACCCTTCGGCCTCTTCCATAGAACCACCGTCTGCTGCTGCTCCACGGTGCAGCCATTCTCACCTCCCCCGCTCAAAGTCGTTGCCATTCGCGCCTCTTCCGCCACCACTCAACCACCATTTGTTGTTGCTCCACTCATGACGCAGCCGTTCTTGCCTCTGCCGCCCTAATCCATCGATGTTTGCGCCTTCTCTCCTGAAGCGGCTGTATGTAATCAATTTAATTTAGGTGAAAAACATGATTGGTAGCCCTCTTTCCTATTTTTTTGTCTAGGGTTTTCTCGTTTTGATACAATGAAGCTAAAAGTTTGTTGTTTTATGTTTTGTTACTAGAATTAACATTTGTGGAGTTTTGCCAAAAAATCTTCAAGTATAATAGTAAACTTTGTTTAACATATAGTTATTTCAGTAAGTTTTTTGTGTTTTTTTTCTTTTTTCTGAGTATGAACATACAAATTTCTTGTCCATAGCATTAATATTGTACTCTAATTCCTGTTTTTGAATTCTAAATCATTTGAACAGGGGAGGAAAAGGGTTGAATTCCCATTGCTGAATCAGAAATTGCAATCATTAGGGTCGGGTCGAATAGGGTTGGGTTTGTTATCAGGTGACCTGAAAATAAATCAGGTCAACCTGAACCCACCCAAACCCATGAAGTCAGATTAGGGTTAGGGGTGGCGGGTTGAAGTTCGGGTCGGGTTGTAATTTTTTTGTGTTAAACCCCTACCTCAACCCAACCTAAACCCATCCAACCCACCCGAATTGACACCCCTAATAAAACCAACAAAGTAGTCGGATCTTATGCAGCGGCTGTTGCAAGGACAAATCGCAACGTGTTCCTTTTTCCTGACAAGAAGGCGCATTAAGAGCTTTGACCTATCAATCTTCAAATCACTAGGAATAATAACATAGTATAATTCTACCAAGAAAAATAAATAAATAACATAGTATAAGGGACTACCTGTTGTGTTTTCGCATAAGGAGTGCGAGATTCTCGACACACGTTTCAAATTAGCGTTGATTGGTAAGTTCTCTCACAGATATCCAACTATGGCTCAATTGAAAATTTTCTTTTCTAAGCTAGATTTCAAGGGACTCGTGCATCTTAGTTTGCTAAACGAAAAATACATTTTGATTTGATGTGATAACTTTGATGATTATGTGAGACTTTTTATTAAACAAGTACGGTATATTCGTGATTTTTCGATGCGAGTCTTAAAGTGGTCTCCTAATTTCAATACATGTAACACCCCACACAAAAGGGGCCACATCCCCCGCACCAAGATCCGAATGCGGTCACGAAATGGTCCGTACCCGAATCTGAACCCTAGCGAACGGTGACACGCACACACTAAGCCAGATGGAGCTAAACAGAAACAAAGACTAAGAGTGCGAAAGCGGAAGACTTAAAATTAAAAACCAAACTTATCACATAACCACAAGGCAAAATAATCACAACATATTCACAATGGCCGGCAAGGCCTACAAAATTAAATACAATAATCAAATGTATCCAAAATAATACATAATCAAAGCATGAATGTATGTAATGCCACTAGACCTTGACTCAAAAGTGTACAACGGGTTGACACACTTCTCCGCCTAGCTCACGGAAAAAAGAACCTGCAACTGAAAAAGGATTAACAACTAGGGGCCAGTCAACTGACTGAGTGAGGCGGCTAACGCACACCCCAACACTATAAAGATATAACAAGGGACGTACAAAAGGGGTGAATTCATGAACCGGGATTAGGTTTTACAAACCAAAATACATATATAATTTTCACAAATCCCAAATCGATTCATAAATTCCGCAGCACACTCTCACTTGCTCGTCAAGTACGAACTTCCAACCCGCTTCAAATACACAATACTATAAAACCAAATCACATCACAACACATCTCCATCACACTGATGATGGAAGAGCCATGCATAGCTCAACCCATCCACGACACTATGTCACGTGGGGTAGCGAACCCACACGTGCCCTCTCATCGATCTACATTAGGAGGCATCAAGACATATACCTTCCCAAACTCCCAGGGGTCACGTATAATGTCTTGGGTGGAGACCATGCACAGGTTAAACCTCGACGGCCCGATACCGTCCCGAGGGTTCCTTACCTGTAGCTCCTTGAGCTCACACACACAACGCATCACATCACTTCACATGCCAATATCTCATGGCTTATCTCGCTGCACAACACACACTTTCCCAAAATAGCTTACTAAGCTTATATTACACTTTCCAAAACAAAGGCCAATCACAAATCCATACACATATCTAATCATGACACTTATTTACTTATATATAAACCCAAATATGACCACATGCGGGGCAAGAAAATATCACATAAAGGCTTTAGGTTGCACTATACAAACCTAAACCTCACCTTATACTAGGATTGGCAAAAAAGGATCACGTGAGTGCAACTAGGTCTCGGGCTCATCCACGAGAACTTCCTCATCTGAAAAGAAACACAAGGAAGCTAAGACTTAACTCTATATGATGAAATCGACGCACGACAATGCAAAGATATGCATAAGATGCAAATGCTTGACATAT
>JBBMKE010000002.1:18215842-18226253 GCA_037834125.1 Lippia alba | reverse complement strand
TATATCCATTTTTCTATATTATTTAACTTATTTTGTTATTTTAAAATAATATTTATAATATTATATGAATATATATAATTATTACATAATTATGACGTCATACCGGTTGGACCACTGGTCGAACCGGTCGAACCAGTAAAACCAGTAACTAATAAGGCCTCCGGTTCGATGTCCGGTCCGGGTTTTAAAACATAGGTGGAGAGTGAACCATCAGATAGAGTACTTGTTGATAGGGGTTTAATATTCTTCATACATTAATTTAAGATGTTCTATTATCGTAGTTGACTTTCAAAGAACTACTAATAAACTTTTTAAACTTAGAACCATTACAGAGCTCTCATCCGTTATTCCATAGACGTTTATTACTATAGGTGCTTTTCGGACGAGCTACTAAACTTATTTAAACAGAGAACGGTTACAGTGTTATCGTTCACTTATTCCATAGATGCACCTGTCATCTGCAATAATTGCACTAGTTGAAATTAATCGAGTATTTGGGCTGTTTGTTTGGTAAAAAGAGCCCGAAATGCTTCTCAAATTCAGGACTCTTTAGATTTTCATCAAACATAGCAAAAATATACGTCTCTATAGCTCGTCCAGGTCTTTTTGGCGTTCCACTCTTCACACGTTGAACCAAATTCAAATTATAAGTCATTGCATACTCAATCGTCGTCGTGTCCCCTCCAGCCGAAGGCCAACCACTCTCCGACACCACAATTTCCACATTTGAGCCGCCATTCTTTTCTAGGGCAGCATACATGGCGTCCAATATAGCATAGAAAAGATTTTGGTACCTAATCCCACCTGGCACAACGATCCCGTCAGATGTGAAAAGAGCATACTGAAGATTGATCTGACCTTTATTGCTAATGTATGCAAAGTAAGGGTATATATTAACAAGCAATGGGGCTCGAGCCGTATTGGCCAAGAATGAGATTATGGGATTGAGATATGAAGTCACATCTGATCGGAATGCCCCATCATTTGGAGGGTAGGAGGTTCCAAGAACTCCAGTCTCAATAGCTGTGGAAACCCTAATTTGGTTTCCGAGCCCAGCAGCTGAAATAGCATTGTAGACGTTCCTTAGAGCTGGGAGGACATACTGTACGTACTGCGCTGTGTCCCTGAGGGGGCTTACTTCATTTCCAACAGCAATGTATCTGAACCGAACGTTTGGGTAATTCCTGACGTTGTTTTGGACCCAAGTATTTGCGTTAGCTTGGCTGGCAGCCAGGTTTTGGAGATCGGTGTTGGGAACACCTAGAATGAGCTCGATGTTTGAGCCCCCAAGAGCTTGGAGTGGCCTGGTGGGGGTCATAGATTCGCATTCTTTGGATGTTGTATTGGTTGTATAGAGCCACGACCTCGGACGGTGGTGGCAAATTGTTCCCGTTTCGTCCGTAGCAAACGCCAATTTGAGCAACTGCTTTGCAACGAACATGAATTTGTTAGCGGAACAATCAATTTCATATATAACATTTTGTACCACGATAGATGACGTGTACAAGGTGGAATGCGTTGATGATTATGTATTATAAATTCTGTAATTTATCATATTCGACTAATCGTAAGTCGTATCACACATCTATGAACGAGCAAACACGTCTTTCTTGGTCTTGTTAAAGTATTTTTTTTAGAAAAACTTCTATTACTTCTGTCTAACAAAAATTTAAAGGATGTTTATTCGAACAAATAATAATAATAATAATAATAATAATAATAATAATAATAATAATAATAATAATAATAATAATAATAAAGGATGTTTTAAAATTTTAATATCATAATAAAAAATAAAGAAGAAGATTATAAGAACTTACCCGTGATATCTAGGGATACCATTAAGAGGATCCCAACCATGACCATTATATACATAAAGTTATTTGCAGTTCTTGCCATGGTGGAAGGAAACGTAAGAACTTATGCAATGAAACAATTGTCTCATAAAAGCTTGCATTATATAGAGATTTAATTCGATGGGCTACAATTGTAATTTTAGTTTATTAGTGGCTGCTATTTTTTCTGCATGGTATTCTTTGGGATTTACTCAGTTGAATTAATTGTATTTTGATGTCACAGCTCCACGTATATTTCATTTTGTTTTTACATTAATTGATTTTTGCAATTTAGCCCTATTTGAGGATATTTTTAACCTTCCATATAATTACGAGGTGCAAGTTGAAAAGTTGACTATTAAAATTTAAAAGACAATATTAGAAAAAAAAAAATTATACTGTCACTTGAAGAAAACTGTCAAAAACCATAGGATAATTTCAGATGGGGGAGCTCTTATAGATAATTATGGGATAATTCACATGAAAATTTGATAGCTTAAGAAAATAATAATAACAAAACATAAAATTTATTTTTATTAATTGTGATTGACTCAAGTAGTTAATTTATTTTTTTTAAACAATAACTTTAAGTTTGGATCCTCCGGCAACTTTGGGAGTGTGTGTATTTAAGAAAAAATATTTAATTTAAAAATTTTAACATAAACGGTTGGACATCATAAGACCAAATATACAATTAACTCTACTTATAATTTCACCGTTATTCATTTGAACAAGTCTACACTATATACAATACATTCCACCTTCAACAGTCGCCTTATTTAACCTTCCCGATCCTATTTGGGAATCGTCTTACTTAGTTATTCATATCAAGCAGCTAAATCTTTTCTATTGACGGGAAATTTCCGCCATTCTAAGTTCCATAACTCAGCCGCCTTTAGTCGCCTCTTGCGTATAGAATATTGTAAATATCTAAAATTTAATCCCGAGTTTATTATATTCTTATCGAATATAATTAATTCAATCTTTCTCAAGCTCATGTCAGTATTTTAAGTATCGATAAAATCAAGAATCATTCAAATGACCGTTAACATAAGCTTCGAAGGGTTACATAAGTAACTTAGTAATAGGATCGGTCGCTATATATATATATATATATTCGATCGTAATATCCTGATTAAAAAAAAAAGATCATATTTGTGTGTAACCTATATATATTCAAATAGAATATATTATTGTTAGAATACAAATTTAGTCCTAATTACAAGGCAGTATATCATTATAGAAAAATTACATTTTAGTTTTTATAAATATTGTTTGGTGTGAGGTCCTTTAACGTAATTTGTAAAAGTACACTTATGCCCCCAACTGTGGGACCCATATCAGGTAATGATCGGGGCCCATTGATGACCGTATTACATATTGAAAAATTTCATTATTTTAGTCAATGAAATATGTTAAAGCAGTAACTATCTACTATTTAATTATCTATTGTCTATAACTAAATATCTAGAATTTTATCTAATAAAGTCAAATATCTAATTAAATCTTGAGCATTTAATTTCTTCGAGTTAGCAAATGCTAAAATTTTAAAATGTAAGTCAGTAACGTAATATAGAATTTAATATTTACGTATAGTTTGACATTTAATTATTAACAAATTTGGAGTGTGACAACTCTTCCCCCCTTAAAAAGAATATGGGGACATACATTATAGGTGTCGGTAGGTTAGGTGGTAGATCTAGCCGATGTTGAAATTCTTGGAATTTCTTGTCTAGTACACCGATGAGTTTTTCCTCATAAGAGAGATTGATTTATTGAGTAAGGAATTTATAACTCCTTGTTTAATATATTTCTTAGCTTCCACTACCGAGGTCGACGGAAGGGTTTGTGATACAACACTTAAGGTTTCGGGTTTGGATGGGTTATTATTTCCTACAATAATCTCCTTGGTGAAGCAATTTAGCCGAGGCTTGATGCTCGTACAACTAATCTATCCCCAGAATTAATTCTAATCCTTGGATAGGTAAGTCTATCAAGTCGGGCGGATATATCTTATCGGCGATTCTCATACCCTAAATCATGTTTTCCAACCATCCGCAACCATTCAAATAACTTGATTCATTCGGATGTGGCAAACATAAAATCTCACACCTGTCCTACATCTCAACTATGTTCTAGAACAAATACCTTGGTTGTCCGAGGAATATGGTTAAACCATGCTCTGATACCACCTTTGTGGGATCCCTATCAGATAATGATCGGGGCCCACTAATGACCGTATTACATATTGAAAATTTTCATTATTTTAGTCAATGAAATATGTTAAAGTAGTAACTATCTACTGTTTAATTATCTATCGTCTATAACTAAATATCTAGAATTTTATCTAATCAAGTCAAATATCTAATTAAATTTTGAGCATTTAATTTCTTCGAGTTAGCAAATGCTAAAATTTTAAAAAGTAAGTCAGTAACGTAATATAGAATTTAATATTTACGTATAGTTTGACATTTAATTATTAACAAATTTGGGGTGTGACACCAACGGTTCTATGAATGTTATATTGATATATGATCAAAATTATAAAATCATCCCTAGATCTACAAATATTAACAAAACGATCCCTACAAATTATAAATTTAACAATAATTCAGGGACTAAAATATATATTTCCCGATAATGATGGCCTGTGTTGGAATTAGGCTTAAATGCAGGATAGTTAGATATAATTATTTCTAATAATTATTCTTGTTCAATTGGATTATGCCAACAGGGGTTGGTCCAAGTGGTAATTAGTCATTCCTAAGGGCGAGGTCCCGAGTTCGAATCCCTGCTTGGGTGTGTGTATTAAAAAAAAAAAAAGAATTACCCATCTTTCTCATCAAAGGAAAAAAAGAAAAAGAAAAAAAAAACAATTGCAATGACAAGCGTAAAACATGGATCACTTGTTCAATTGGATTGTGTATGGAAAAATTGGCTCACCCAACTATTAAATGTTTTTGGGGGTCAGCTAATAAACCAAGCAAACATTAGCTGCTTCCTCCTCCATCATTCTGTCCAGCTTTCCTGGGATGTCCAACCACTGATGTGATCAATGGGACTAATGTTTTTGTCAACGGATGTTGGACTTGGAAAACGTATTGACAACTTCATATCTTCCAACGGCCGTCGCTCTAATTGCACTAAGCTACTAGGAACAACGGTTGTTGCTTGAACATCCGAGTGCAAACTTTGATTTCCAATAGCTGTGGCCAAAAAATATGCTTTCAAGGGCGATGGTCCATAGCTAGAGTCCCCTTCTCCGACGGTTGTGGCTTAATTTGTACTACCACAAGTCTCGGTTGTTGTTCACTATTTTGAGCCTAAATCTCTCGGTTCCATTCCGTTTATCGCCGTTTGCAGCTATGAGGTAAAATTTATTTAAAGTGGAAGAATAATGGACATAGATATAAGCGCATAATACGACAATAAATGAATACTAGTAAAATATAAACTGACACAAACTAAACCTAAAAAACGTCCCTATAATAGCACCATTGCTCGTCCTCGAGTAATATGAAAAATATTTGAAAAGTCAGTCCACATCCAAACAAATTCGCCAGGTAATGGAATTGGTGACACGTATGGATTTGGAGAGGCATAGGCATTTGGTTTTGAAAAGAGCTCGTCGTCATGACTTTTCTCAACCTCTTTCTCTTTCAGCTCATCATCAACATCCACTTTCTCATTATTTGTAGGCTTGTCCGGGATTTGCATAGGCATTGAGGGGCTTTCGTAGTTGCTGTCACTTCTCAACATTGTTGTTTTACATTAATACTCCCTCAGATTCTTTTCCGGCTTACTCATTAAGGCTCCTTGAGGCCTAGAGTTGGAGGAACTTGCTAATTTGCCAATTTGAGTCTCCAAACCTTGTTGTGGCCAGCTACTTGATCCAATTTTGGCTCAATCTTCTCAAATCGGTCAAAGGAAACCATAAGAAATTTGGACGAGGTGGTGGAGGTTGATATTGATTTTGAGGGGAAACGGTGATGGATTTTGAAATCGACCCGAATGTCTCGGTTGAAAGTTTTACTTTGGCGGGCCGTCTTGATTGTTCGGCCAAGAGATATTAAGATGATTTTTCCACCCCAAATTGTACGTGTTTGAGTATGAATTGTTCACGGTCCATTGGTTGTTCACAAAGTTAGCTTGCTGTGGCCCTGTGGAACTCAATCCTCTAACAGAAGAAGAAAACAAACACAATGTATACATATGTTGACCTCCACACATTTCACACGACATTTGAGGAGTTGGAGATGGTTGCGTTGCCACCACATTAACCGAAATTTGAAATAGCTTTTTGCATAATGCATCAATATTTTTTGGCATTAATAGCCGTCAAGCCATCTAACTCCAAACCTCTAGCTACATTTTGTCGCTAGTCTCGGGTTGCTCCGCTCATGTGTCCAATTATTATATGTCGTCATATTATACAACAAATCACGTTCATCATTTGTAGACTTGGCCATAAAAGCTCCTTTGGCCGCGACATCTATTATCACTTTCAGTCTTTCAGGTCTTGAGAAATCTCACCGTGCTAGATAAGGTAATTATAATATAATTCATTTTTATTTAATTAAAAATTATAATTTAATCCCTGAATGTTATGGATCGTTTGTGATTCCTCCATTCCATTAAAGTTCCGTTAGGGTTAGATATATCCTTCCATTAATTTGATGAATAAAATAACAAATTCATCCTCATAATATACATATTTCAACAAAACATTTCTTATGAATTACACATTGTTATATAACAATTCAGTCCTTGAGGATCTAACGGAACCCTAACGGAATAGAGGAATCACAAACGGTTCACAATATTTAGGGATTAAATTGTAATTTTCGGATAAAGATGGATTGCATTGTAATTACCCTGTCTAACGGGGTTGTAGAATGTAAGTTTCCCTTTTTTTATGTTCTGTTGAATTCTTTCTTATGATTTTGAAAAGCCATTATTTTATAATTTAATGAGTTTTATTTTCTGTTACTCATTTTTAATGTGTATGTTGCATTTTGTTTTTATGATTTTCATTTTATTAATTTAAATTTCCATCTAAATAGGTTTTTTATTCTTAAATGCTTATATTAATCTTTTTATATATTTGTTATTACATTTTAAGATTTTTAAGTTCTTCTTGGCGGTTATATTTTATTTCTTATTTTCTTTTACTACATTATGAGAGTTAATTTATTGATCAAATTTTTTAATATGATTTTATCTTTATTTTATAATTTTTTTTCTTCTTGAATGCATCTGTTCGCGACAAGTGTACATACACTAGCTGTATATTAATGTTATCGCAGGTTGTAAACAGAAAGGATTGTCTCAGTGTACTTATGCCAGGATTTTTGCAGAGTGTGTCAGATTATTGGTCCACATAAGGTAGGTCCTTGAGCACCAATTCTGCAAGGGAGAGGTCGATTTTCCATGCCGCGGTCGGATCAAGTTCGGCCGAGGCGATTATCGACATTGATCCTGAGGCCCTCAGGATAGTGCATTGAAGTGAGGCGATCGATCGTCATCCACTGTGAGTGATCAGATCAACCGAGAGTTAAAACTGACGTGTCATGCACTTTAAAAAAGAATGGCGTGTCATTCTCAAACTTTGAATCTACTATGCTAGGTGTATGTCATAGGTGGTGTCGGGTCGAGGCGAATGTTCTCGTCCGCTAAATACAAATTTGATACAGGAACAACATGCATCGTTAACTAGTTTTTAAAATAAAATGCATGCTTTGATGTTCTAATATGGTATTAATGTTATACGTATCATCAACGCGGATGTCATGGTCATTTAATTTTCTATCTTCTTTTAGTGTTATATCATATTATATCTATTGCTTTTGTTTAGACTAACTAGTTACAGGGCAGGTCATTTTTGCGTGAAAAAGTAATAATAGTAATAATAAATTTATAATGTAATCATTTATTTCTAATTAATTCCCAAATTAAAATAAAAAATAAAAAAATAGGGGAAAAAGACGTACTCTCTAAAACTCATAAGTATTGCAAAATTAATGAAAAAAGGATTATTAAATAAATTTGCAAGATTCTAAATAAGTAAAGAAAAAAAATTCACAACTAAATAATTATAACTAACAAATATAATACTAAAAATTAAGAGAGGGAGAGAATACTTTAATTTATGGGCTAAGCAAATTCATGAATTTTTATGCATTGATACCCTAAGGAAACGATGCCCACCATAGAACATGGGCTAGTATTAGAGAAGAAGATTCAAGGGAGACGTATTGGTTTATCAGAAAATAGAAACTTTTTAGGGAAATCTCCATCAAGGAAAACAAAAGAATTATAGGAGAAAATAAGAGTATTTGGAGTCGCGCTGATAGAGTATTGGAGAAGGAGATTCAAAAGAGACGCGTTGTGTTTTTTTTTTTTTTTTTTGAAGCAACCGGTCAGGAAGAGCGTGGGGTTAGACGAGGTCCCCTCAATTTATTAAGCAACGAGAATCACGAGTACGTACAAAGGTTCATAATCCAGCAATCATGAGTACTACAACAATGAAACCTCCAAAAAGCTGGATAACAACAAATCTTTAAGGCGTAAGCAATTGAATTCAAACAATCCCTGTTGCACGTTGTATGAAACGGAGCAATCGTTGGCCTATAAGTGTGGCGCCCAGTCTTCCGGGCTTCAGAGGGAAGAGTACCTCTATCACAACAATTGGTCTCGAAGAAATCATCCTCAGGATTAGTATATTGGAAAGGTGATGAGAAGTTCTCGTGCAATTACGGGCAGAATGTACAAGATTTAATCCGTCAATTCCTTTAAAGTTGCAGCCTAGTAGCCTTCTGTGCGGACTACTGAAGTTATCCTCCATTGTCAAGTCGCTGTTATTAATCTCCATTTTGAAAGTCAGACGGTAATCTGAAAATAAAGAAGCCAATCTCTGCAACCCAAGTTATAAGACCAGTGTATTTTATAGACAGAATTGGCAAGAAACTTGGAATTAAGAGTTAAGAAAAACGATAATTTGGCAACCCCCATTTGTCGACCGTTATGACTCCTTTCATTTCTCGCATCATTTGTTCTCTAGGGAACTCCCAATCCGTTTGTTCTTCCGCTCCTTTGTTGACTAGGAAGTCCGCCAATCCATTTTCTTCCCGGAAAATATGCGTTATTCTTACCGACATGTACCTAAAATGCAAAAGAAATTGTTGTATTAGATGATTAATACGCATGTCGTCTGATTGCCCGCGGTAAATAATGGCCATAACCGCCTTTGCATCAGTTTCGATCCAAATTTTGTTATATCCCCTGTTGGCAGCTTCTCAGATCCCTCTAACAATGGTCGTTATTTCAGCGATGGTGTTAGTCTCAATGCCGATCCCACTCCCGAAAGCATACAACACATCGCCTTTATGATTTCTTAAGATCTCTCCAATGCCCGCTGGGCTGGTCCGGGGTTTCCCCGAGAGGCCCCATCCGTATTAAGCTTGATACACCCCTGCTCAGGACATCTCCATACAATTTCTCTACTCGTGGTCTGTTTTGGCTTTTGAAGTTGAATGTTAAAGATTTTGGCCTTCAATATGTCGCCCTGCCAAGCCTTTCTATTCATACGGTTCAGTCTCCCCCAACGAGTGATGTGGAGTTTAACAGCTCTGATAATGTTGTATGTGGAGAACCTCTTATTGTCATATTTAGCACGGTTCCTTTCGGCCCAAATGAACCATAAGATCAAACAAGGAACAATGGTGCGAAAATGTTTTTTCCTTCTTACAATGGATGACGCCATCTACCCATAGAGCATAGTGGTAATGTTTTCAAGACCTGTTACCTCAACTCGAAAGATTTCGGCAAAATGTCCCCAAACAGCCTTAGCTTTCTCACTAGTTATGAAGAGGTGGTTTCAACTCTCAATCTCTGAGCAACATTGGCATCTCGAAGGGAAAACCATTCCTTTACGGTTCAATCCTTCATCTACCGGTATAAGATCCTTTATACGCCTCCATAAAAAGATTGAGATCGTTGGAGTTAGATCAGCTCTCCATATGGCACCAAACAGTTCTGAGGCTTCCCGTTTTTGTCTAGTTGAGTGCCACGCTGACTTGGTGGAGAAGTTACCGTCAGTGCTTAGAAGCCAAACCGCCTTATCCTCTATGTTGGTGTTGAAAGGAATCTTCCGTATTTCTGTTGCACTTTCGGTGTCAAGTGAATCCTCAATGTTTTGAATATCCCATTCATCATTGTTCCAGAAAGTATTAACTCTTATGGAGTTATCCACAATGGCATTATCTCGCGGTTGTAGATTGCCCGTATGCCATTTAACATGCCAAAATAAAATATCGCCCCTCCCTATAATCCAACCAATACCTTTATCAGTCTAACAGCCCGAGTTTTGGGGGCCTAGAAGAAATGGGATTAGAAGAACATACTTACAACCTTAATTCATAATACATGCTTCTATGCTTTGAATATTGAATATTATTTCCACATCACTATTCATTCACCGAGCCTAAACCTTCAAACATTTCTCTTGAAACCATAGAAAGTTAGATTTCACAATTCTCGGATTCATATCTTAACTTTTATCATCACAAGACAACCTT
>JBBMKE010000002.1:18205137-18215742 GCA_037834125.1 Lippia alba | reverse complement strand
TTGGATGTTGGATCCTACTTTGGGCATCAAATGGTCTAAAATCTTATCACATTTTGCATGTATTGATATAATGGCCATTGTTGCGTTAGGATATAGTATTTTATTTTTGTATTTCATCTCTTTCTCTGTCGCGTGTATCGGCAAATAGTAAAATTTTAAAAAAGACAAATAATTATGAAATAAAAAGGATTAAAAGATTCTATCTCTAATCTTGACCCAATTTCCCAATTCTTGTATAAGAGAGACGAATTTTGAATTTTCTCAAACTTTGATTCTTCGCTTTGCAATCTAAATCTGATTTTGAATTTTGAACATTTTCAAAATCTCTTGCAAAAGTTATCATTAGTCTGAGCAAAAATAAAAGAATAATGCCCCAAAATTTCTAAACAAATCTATTTATACAAATTACAAAGATTTAGTACATATAGGACCAAAATGAAAAATTGGTGATATTATGAGACGAAATACAATGAATCAACTATCAACAATTAATTTATATACCCTTTTCAAGCAGACAATGATGTTAGGAGGAACAGATCCAATCGCCATAACTCTAACATGGGCTTTATCATTACTACTCAATAATCCCCACACCCTTGGACGAGCACAACAAGAATTAGATACTCACATCGGCAGACAAAGACAAATTCAGGAATCAGACATGCAAAACCTAGTCTATATCAAAGCCATAATCAAGGAAACACTACGCCTCTATCCGCCCGCACCACTATCACCACCCCGTGAGGCGGTGACGCATTGCACTGTGGGCGGCTACCACATTGCAGTGGGCACGCGTCTGATCATAAACATGTGGAAACTCCATCGCGATCCTAATGTCTGGTCTGATCCTCTGGAATTTCAGCCTGAGAGGTTCTTGATAAAATATAAAGAAGTCGATGTTAGAGGACAGCATTTTGAGTTGCTCCCATTTGGCAGTGGCAGAAGGGGCTGTCCTGGAGTGGCGTTTGCTGTTCAGTTGGCGGAGATTGTGCTTGCGAGCTTTTTGCATGAGTTTGAGATTGAGAAGTTGTTGGATGAAGAAGTTGATATGACTGGGAGTATGGGCTCCGCCAATGTGAAGGCTATGCCACTTGAAGTGGTTTTGAAGCCAAGATTATCTCCTATGGGTCATGCTTATAATTGATCCAACAAGAGGGAGGCATTGGCTGTAATTATATTTTCTTGTGGGATTAGGGGTTTGAAAATTTTCCAATAAAAATGTCAAATAGCTATGACTTAATTGCACTTTTTAATTCTATAATTATGATCATTTCGTAATTTTAGTCACAATCTCAATCTTGTTTTATTTTTATTTTTATTTTTTTAAACTCAAACCCTCAAAGGGGAAGGTAAAATTGCAAAATCGGTATACCAACTACCCCAAATTTGCAGATTTGGTACAACATCTTTTCCGGCGGCAAAAATACCCTGCAACTCCCAAAAATTCGCAAAACAGTGCAAATTTTCACCGGACCTCCATCAACCCGCCGGAAATCCGACCCGTTATCCTATGTGGCATTATTTTTAATTACGTGGCCAAACCAACATACTGATGAGGAAAACCGCTATACAAGTGTCAAAAATTAAGGTGAAAAAATAAAAGGAAATGCCACATATTCACACAACTTTTGGGGGGAAAATTTCCCTCCCAATACAATCAAATCAGGCAGCTTTTGGTGAGCTGCCATTAATCACCATAAATACTTAAAGAAAGACTTCCATTTAATTTGTTGTTTACACCAAGAAGCTGAAACATAATCTCTTCAATGGCATCTCATAGCTCAGCTACTGAATCAAGCACAAGGGGACAAGGATGGTTTGAAGCTCATGAAAGAGTTTTGTGTTTCTGTGGTGAGCCAGCAGCTGTGCGAACCGCTTGGAGAGGAGAACACCCGGGGCGCCGATTCATATCATGCCAAGCCCAGGTTAAATTTTTGAAACAACTTCATTTCCATTTCTGAAACTTTAAATATACAACCTTGAAGCTCTGTTTGATGGCTTCTCTTGTGCGAACAGCGGTGCAAATTCTTTAGGTGGTGTGATCCTCCAATGTGTGATAGGTCGAAGGTTATTATCCCCGGGTTGCTCAAGAAAATTAACCGCCTTGAGGAAGAGGTTGAGAAAGTGCAGAAGAGCCTAAGTGAAGCCAACAAGAAGTTGGAGAATCGCACTCAAACTTGTCTTGCAGTGTGTGTTGTGATTTGTGTGTTGGTTGTGATGCTTGTAATGAAGGGGCAATCGGTTGGTGTTTAAACATGTATTGATGCTGTTGATGTAATTGGTGTAATCCTTAGTGGAAGGATTAAAGTTCGTTTTAATGTGTATGACTTTTTTCTTCCAAGATTTTAAATGAATGAACTTATGTTTGAGTGCAATTGTTATGAGAATTTACTTTATCCCCTTGATTTTTAATGATCCCCAAAGACATGTCACTTTGCCTGTACTGAATAAGGAAAAATAAGTTGCACCATATCCATAGAGGTTTCATAGAGGTTTAGTAGTGCAATTAAAAGGCATTCATACAGGTTTCATCATGTATGAAAATAACATGGCTTCTTGTACATACAAAAGCTGCACCAGACAAGTTGTTTAGTAGTGCAATATGAATGCCAACATAAACATCCCCCAAAATATGGATGCCAACATAAACGTCCCCAAAATATGAAACATTGTTGCTAGACAAATGTAGAAACTGATAAACTCAAGATAAGGACAAGAACTTCTTGCCACCCTCCATGACTATATTCTTAGTAGTCATAGGACTACTAACACTTTGCTGGGTGAGGAGTATGTCTTCATCAGTTAGGCTAGGTGGTACTCTCATCTTCAACCTGCGTGTTTGTTTGCCTTTCTTGCCTCGCTTCATGACTTGTTTTGCTGCCCTCTGAACTTCTTCAACTCTAAACAACTGCCTCTTTCTTCCAGACTTCTCTCCACTGTTGCCCATACTTAATTGGTCATACATTGAAGGGCCTGGTAACGTTGGTTCATCATTTATACTATACAGAGGGGCTTCTGCAGGCACTGGTTCACTGACAGCAGGTTCTTCTTGTTCAACCCTTACTGGTGGATGGATGACCTATATTAGCAGGAGGTTAATATGAAAGCTCAGTTGACAACTCAATTTTATCTTACTTATGAATAGGTAGAAAAATGTTACCTGAGATAGATGTATGTCCATGAAAGAGTTATTTTCATTTTCTTCTTGTTGTGCAGATGCAGGATGGACTTCATTTTCAGATACATGCTCATTGTCAGAATCTTGCTGATGTGCATTGGAAGGTTCTCCAGGCCCCTGTCACAATGTTTACAGTTAACACATACGGAAATAAATGGTATAATACAAAGTATTAAATCACAATTAGAAACTTACACTAACTGCCCTTCTAATCATATCATCTCTTATGGCCTTAGCACTAGCTGGCAGTTGATCACAAAAAAGTGCATTGTGGCCTGGTTGCCCACAATGTCCACACTTTATTGTTTTTTGGAACCTTCTCAACTTCCTTATCACAGGACCCCTAGTTTTTTTCTTCTTTGACACCTTAGGCTCATCTATACCTCTTCTTCTAAGCCTGGTAGGCCTCCCTGCCTTTCTTCCAAAATTGGGGGGTAATGGAGGAACAAAAAGTGTTTTGCCCCATACATTCTGCCCACTTATAGGCATGATTACTCCAGAGTATGCCTTCCTAAAAGCACTCACATTGTAGCATGCATCCACAAAGTCTTCAGGTTGCAACTTAGCATGGTTTATTGCACTTAAGGCATGTGGGCAGGGAATGCCTGTGAGTTGCCAACTTCTGCAACTGCAAGTCCTAGCACCTAAATCCACTGCATACTGGCCACCATCACTGCATTGGATCTGGTAATGTATTCTTGAGGCCTTGATTGGCCTAAATCCCCCAACATGCTTACCATTTGCTTGAAGAACCAAAGAAATTTGAGGGCATATTTGGCCTACCAAAAAAAAAAAAAATCATCACTTCATGAATTGACAGTAACATATAAATCCCAAAAAAAGTGTGCATGAATTTACCTTCCCAAGTTTCAGCAGCTTCTCTACACTCATTCCATCTTTTCATAAGGTACTCTCTTATCCACTCCAACATGGTTATTATTGGCTTACTTCTAGCTTCCAGAATGCAACTATTAAATGATTCACAGCAGTTGTTGAGGTTGATATCACACTTATAATGCTCAAGGAAATGGCTCTTGGACCACTCTGAGGGATGCTTATCTTGGAGCCATGTTGCAGCATCAGGGAACTTCTCTTTTATTGCCCTCATTGCAGACTTGAACTCACTGACAGTGCATGAGTTTGCAGCCTTCCATACAGCATTTTTAAGCACAATCCCCCTGTTTCCTGCTGCCATCATATTAAGCACTAGATGTCTTACACAAAACCTCATCTCTGCAGCTGGGAATATCTCAGGTAAAGCATGTATTAACCCTTTTTGCTTATCAGATATAAAAGTATACCCCATACCATTTCCAAGATCCAAGTCTGCTTTGAGTACACTGAAAAACCAAGACCAATTATCCTTGTTCTCTACTGACACAACTGCATATGCAATGGGAAATTTCCCATTATTAGAGTCCACTCCAACTGCTGTTAACAGGATTCCCCCATATGGGCCCTTCAGGTGACAGCCATCCATACCTATAATTGGCCTACAACTCTTAAACCCTTCTTTCATAGGCATAAAACAAACATAATACCTATCAAATCTCATTTCCCCATCCACATTCTCAGTACCCAGTATTATGGTAGAACCAGGGTTAGTTGATCTCAATTCAGCTGCATAATCCCATAGTTTAGTAAACTGCAAGCTTGGTTCACCTTGAAGTTTTTCAAGAGCTAAAGCTTTAGCTCTATATGCCTTATCCTTAGAAACTTCTACATTCAATTTCCTCTCCACATCTGCTTTAAACCCCATAACATTCCTTTTTGCATCAGACTTAAACCACGCAATGTATCTCTCTGTCAGCCATTTCACATTCACATTGCTTACATACCATGATTCTGCACATGTGTGTTCTAAACACATTTCCCTAAGTACCCAAGCCTCTTCATTCTCTGGAGTTGTATGGACCACTTTAACAACATTTAATTTGAATGGACACCTATTTTCAGCACATCTAATGTAAACCCTCTTACTGTCAGATCTTCTGCTACGCAAACTCCTCCTAGTCTTAATTGCATATGAGTCAACAGTCATTTTGAAGAGTTATTTGCTTTTGAAAGTCTGACCTAAATCAAAATCAGGGTCAAATATGTTGTCCTCATTAAACTCAGGGAAAGAGTCAACCTCACCACCTTCCTCATTAGACACCCTATTCATATTTAACCCATCTGCTTCACAGCCAACTGCATCTTCAACTTCATACCCCCCATCACTCACTTCATTCTCATTAACATTGTCAACTTGTTCTCCCACCTCAGCATTATCACTGACATTTTTGCTAAAGAGACTATCATCATCAGATGAGCAATTGTTATGAGGAATTTCAAACTCCTCATCATTTGACTCACTATCACTAACCACATCATCAAAGCTTAACCACTCCACTGCCTTCCCAAGTGATAGCCCTTGCTTAACACTAAATCTTGGTTCACTTTCTAAATCATTATATACATCATCAAACAGACTCTCATCATCAGCAGAATTACAATCATCACCAATTTCAAAATCCTCATCATCACTATCAGAATATTCCACATCACTTATGTTCACTTCTACTTGTACATTATTCTGATTGTCTTTCTTTTTTCCCCCAAATCTCCTCTCATATTCAGCTAACCATTCATCACTATCATCAATTCTCATAAAGAAGCCCATTTCTGAGAGTTTATCCAGTGGAATACTAGGATCCTGATAATCTAGCAACTCTTCCCCATTTCCATTATTAACCCCACCATCTTTATTCACATGCTCTACTTTTTGTTTACTAACCCCCACCCCTTTACTGACAACATTAACCTCCTCATTACCCACTTGATTGTCAACTTTTACTAGATACACGGGAAACTCTCTATGAACTTTCATGTACTTTCTCCCATATATTTGTAGATCGTCATCAGTTTTTAGTAGCACATTTCCAGTTTTAGTAGTAGTATACACATGTTTCCTAGTCCCCACTGGCATTAGATCTTGTATGTATTCTTCAAGGCAATCAAATGACAATTTGTCTACTTCCACATAGTCTATTTTACGCACCCTCCCACCCACGTAACCATCACTTTCCAACTGACCATTATAATAAATTGAGAAAGTCAAAGAACTGGAATCTGGATCTGTACAAAAAGATGCAAATAACCATAAAATAAGCAATAGTTAATGGACAAAGCTTCGATAATTTAATGGCTTCACCCACCACTATCCAAAGCAAGGTAGGGTCACATGCAAACAGTAAACAACACATATCTGAAAAGGGGGACCATTAACAAGACAAACCGAGGACACATATCTCCAAAAATTCCAAACTTTTTCAAAAGTAACATATTTTTCTTATAAATCCATCCGCACTTCATCAATACTCACTAATTTCAAAATATAACTCAGAAATGGTGGCAAATCGTTGTACAGGGAACTTACGGTAAACAGGCGGGGGGCAGATTCCATGCCCTTGCTGCGCATCCTCACCATTATCGCCTTCTTCAACTTCGAATCTCACTCCTGCTTACCCTCCCAATCTTGTGTACACGTCAAAAGATGAAAACTTTCCAGTCAAAACAGAGCAACTTGGGGTTTTCTTTGAAGTTCCAAAAGTGTTGAAGAAATGCTGGGATTACAAATGCAAGGGAATTCTAAGCGTCGCACAGGTATTAATCATTAATTATTTTGTTATGTTTAACTAGTTATTACTCTGATTTTATTTTTATTATTTTGCTTATTACAGATGTGGAGAAATGCTGGGAGGCGTGTTGGAAATAATTTATCTGATGTGGCGCCGACTCATCATCCATGTGGATTACATTGACACGTAGACGGCGGTTTTAGTGAAGGAAAGCGGATTTCCGGCGGGTTGATGGAGGTCCGGCGAAAATTTGTACTGTTTTGCAAATTTTTAGGAGTTGCAGGGTATTTTTGCCACCGAAAAAAATGTTGTACCAAATCTGCAAATTTGGGGTAGTTGGTATACCGATTTTGCAATTTTCCATATATATATATATATATATATATATCAACATTTTCTTTCAAATTAAGAGAAAAATGGGAACAACAAAAGAAGTACGAAGCCGCGTTCAAGAGGGAAAGAAGACTCTCCTATGGCACGATCACGAATTAACCCTTCACGGACAAGCTGATGGAAAACCCATTGAAGATGCTCACCAGTCCAAAACATGCAAAGCTTGCGCCTTGCCCGTCTTCACCACCCCCACCTACATTTGCCTCGCCTACGACTGCGACTTCTTCATCCACAGTAAATGCGCCAATCTCGCCGAATGCATCGACTCCAACATAATGGAGCTCAAAACGTATGTCCCGAAGGACTACGAGTCCATGAAGTGCGAAGCCTGTCGCCGGGAACCCGACGCCAGGTCGTACTTGTGCATAAATATGGCGGAGGATCCGAAGGCCGAAACCCCAAAATCCTTCATCCACTTCTTCTGTGCTTTCCACCATGATATCGGGGTCCGCCACAGGTATTAGTTAATGCATGG
Source organism: Lippia alba (assembly GCA_037834125.1). Classification (NCBI taxonomy): domain Eukaryota; kingdom Viridiplantae; phylum Streptophyta; class Magnoliopsida; order Lamiales; family Verbenaceae; genus Lippia; species Lippia alba. Next base: position 18,208,076 of record JBBMKE010000002.1, on the reverse strand, counting down.
CCACCCTATCTAAAAACTAAACTATATTGAAAAGGAGTGTCATATCATTAAATATTTAAATATCTAAAAATATCCAACATTACAACAGGAGCCACCTCCACAACCTCATCGTGCTGCGCAGCAAGTCCTACTCCTTCTGGTATGGACCATGCGGTGCGTGCGGGCATGAGCGCGGTGGACCTGTGCCGGACGGCGGCAATACTGGCCAAAATGATCAGGAAGATAGTAGTACTGGTGCAATCGGCGCCAGGGGCCAAAATGATCAGGGAGATAGTAGTACTGCTGCCATCGCCGCCGGGGGCCAAAATGATCAGGGAGATAATACTGCCGCTGGCCAAAATGATCAGGGAGATAGTAGTACTGCTGCCATCGCCGCCGAGGGCCAAAATGATCAGGGAGATAATACTGCCGCTGGCCAAAATGATCAGGGAGATAGTACCACCGCTGCCAAGAAGAAGCAGGAAATGTCCGCTGATGCAACCAAGGCCAAGGTGGCTGCCGGCGACTCCCCCTCCTCCTCCGCCTCCAGCAAGCTGTACTATGTGTGCAATATTTGTGGATACTGGCTTCACGAGGAGTGCGCTAATTTGCCGCTGGCGGTCCAGCATAAGGAACACGATAAAACACATACGCTGCGACTGAACTATGTTCCATTGGGAGCTTCGCCGTCGTGTGCATTGGGGTGTAACAACGAGATGACTAGTCCTCAAGCTTATTTTTGTTCCAAGTGTGACAAGTATGCTCACATCACTTGTGTCACAAAAGACAAAGCAAGCTACGATAAAGGTACAGACAAACCTGATCATTCTAACTGGAACTTATTTCACCCATTATAATTTATTGAATTCTGAGTTAAGAGTTTTTCCAAATGGATAATCTATACTATTTATTAAACTAGAAATCCAAGTGTGGTTAGACTCTAAAAATAATTTTTTTTATTTATTTGTTATTGATTTTGTCCAACTTTATCTCTTTCATGTTCTGTTAATTTTCCTTTTTTGTTCCGGTTAATTTCTCCTTTATCTTTCATCATTTCTCTTCTTTTTCTTTTCTTTCTTATCACTTACATTTTTTTAATCACTTTTTACTTATATTTTAAATTTTTGTAATTATTAATATGACATTATTTTATCTTACTTATTTATAATTTATTTGTAATTATTATATTAAAAAAAGTTATAGATTATATATTTAATACAAATTTTTAAATTTTAATATATTTATATAACAATTATTTTTTATTTGCACATGCATAGAATGTGCAAAGTTACTAGTACTAATAAAAGAATAGTTTCAAATTAATTTTTACTATCATCAATAACTGAATACATATTTACTAAATTTATACATTTTTTATGTTTAATTTATTTAGTATTACATTTAAGCTATGTTTCAAATTATGTTTACGTAAATAAAAAAGCAAATTAAAGAAATAAGACGTTATATTCGTAGACTACCTTTTTTTTTTTTTTTCCTCTGTTGCAACAGACAAGTAGACTACCTTTACTTTCAATATATCTGCGAAATATAATTTCGAATAGTACTTTGAATATGTTTTTTTGACTGTATCTGACATACTCACTTGAGGAATTAAAAAAATAAAATAAAATAAAAAATATATGTGCATTATAGCAGTTAATTAACTAACTAATCATCCATCTCGTGATAATGTTTGATTCATAGTTTCACGCGAAGAACAATTCTCGGGTGCGGACGTCAAAAACCTCCCATTGGATGCTGATCATGATAGTTGGATCGTGTACTTAGAAAAGCAAAGCAGTACCACGAACAAATCCGATAAACATAAAAAATCCATGTTTAGAAAAGATCTACACAAGCATGCTCTGATCCTTACAAGTGATAAAGACGAGGATCGTTTCTGCAGCGCCTGCGTTCAAACCATCTATCGTTCCCACTACCGCTGCCAGAGAGGATGCGCCGGTTTCTTCCTCCACGCCGACTGCGCCAATCTTCTGAAGCCCATTTCAGAACAGCACCAGTACATTGGTTCCTCCAGCAAGCACAAGTTCTCCCAGAAATATCCTCTGAAGCATAGGCCGAAGGGCATTTCAGCTCTGACGCGCTTTACAATAGAATCCATGATCCACAAACTCGAGCTTGTCAACAGGCCTCCGTCTGACAAACTGTTATCGCTCTTCACTTGCAGGTAAGGGCCGGTGAAGTCGCTTAATCCCACTTGAGAGTGGACATTTCACTACAACAAATTTTCAAATTCGCAATAATTTTTTTAGCAATAATTTTATTTTCGTTGTAAAAAATTATGTTTTGGCTATGAAAAATGATATTCATTGTCTTTTTCCTCACTTATTTAGCACAAAAAATATTTTTCGTTGTCAAAGATATGTGTCACTCAACCGTCATTTTTAAATCTTATTTTGCAACAATTTTGACAAATTGCAACAAAAAATTTTGTGTCAAAGTACTAGCTATTTTGGGAATAATATGAAATTGTTTCCAATAATAAATTTATTCAACAAAATATAATTGCAGCTATGAATGTCTTTGTGCAACGAAATTTATCGTTGAGATTTCTCTTAAAAAATTAGCTATGATATTTAATTATTACTAAATATTTAACTTTTTCCAACAAAATATTTTGTTGCGATTGTAGATTTTGGGCAACAGAGTATATCGTTGTTAATACTTTCATAGATTAGCAACGATAATTATTGTTGAAGAATATGAAATACTTTTGGTGACAAAATTTTTTGTGCCAAATACATATTTAACAAAATTTTAGAAACCAAATTAATTATATAATGATTTTTTTAAGCAAACATTACATCTAGCCAAGTTGGTTTGGGGACAATTATCTCTTATTGTCAACATGAGTTCGATTCGTGCAAAGAACACAATAAAATAATATATTTTAAAACTACATTTGGCAACAAAATTTATTTTGTTGTTGTAGAAAAATA
>JBBMKE010000002.1:18120669-18137643 GCA_037834125.1 Lippia alba | reverse complement strand
AAGTTTGTTGAGTGAGCGAACCTTTGTTCGCCAAAAAATCAGCAATACCATTTCCTTCTCTGAGGATATGGGACAACCGGATATTTATGCCTTCCACATAGTAATTATATCGCAAGATAAGTTGTTGTGCCTTCAAATCTCCCATTTTTCCCCTGCAAATTATATCGATAACAACCTTTGCATCCAACTCAACCCAGAGGTTGACACATCCAATCATCTTAGCTTGTCGAACACCTTCTACTAAAGCAGCGAGCTCTGCCCCAACATTGGTGTCTATACCAATCCCTTTGCTAAACGCAGTTACTATAGTACCATCACTGTCACGAATGAGACCACCGATTCCCGCGGCGCCTGGATTGCCCCTCGATGACCCGTCTGTGTTTAATTTATACCAGCCACTTGGTGGTCTTCTCCACCATACCACACGCGGGGGAGGGCTTCTTTGCTTCCACAATTTGATCCCAAAATGGGCCGCTATATGCATGTCTCCCCTCCACCAGCTGTTATCCATCTTCCGAGCCCTGTGCAGGTTAAACAAATGGTTACTAACACTTCTAATGACATTATATTTAGAGAAGTTACCTCCATTATGCTTGACTTGGTTTCTCTCTTTCCAAACAAACCAAAGAATTAGGATTGGGATGACAGTTCTGACATGTTTACCGGAACCAAAAGGAGAAGAATTCATCCATGATTTAAGAACCATGGTGACTCCAACGTTTCTGGGGTTAGAAACACTAAACTTTTCGCCAAAGAAATTCCAGACACTTTTAATTTTTTCTGACTCTAAGAATATATGAGGCTGAGTTTCAATATCAGAGCAGCAAACACACTTAGACACCATGGCGATGCCTTTTCTCTGAAGACGGTCGTCTGTAGGTAGAAGGTCGTGAACTAGCCTCCAAATGAAGATCTCTATGCTCGGGGTGAGTTTCGTTGCCCATAAATCCGTTAAGAAATTAGACTTCTCCCTTCTTTGTCGAATTTGTTCCCAAGTAGATTTAGTGGAATAAGTTCCTGAAGGTTCCAAGAGCCAGATTGGCCAATCCTCTCCCCTGCCATCAAGTTGTACTTCCAATATCTCTTCCCTAACTTCCTGTATGGGAATGTTATTGATCTTGTCAGCATCCCACTTTCCGCCTCTCACGAGGTCCCGGACCAGAGCAGCATTAAACTGTATGTTACGATCTTTGAAGGTTCCTTTTTCAAGCCAATTGTCAAAGTGCACTGAAACTTCCCCTTTTCCAATGATCCATCCTAAACTCTTTTCCACTTCAGCTCTGACACTGCAAAGGCGCCTCCAAACAGCAGAGTTATGATGTTTAGCTTCAACTATCAAAGGATGTTCCATAAGGCAATATTTATTTTGCATGAAATCCGACCAAATATTCCTTTGTGTCCTAAAGCGCCACCATAATTTCCAAGAGTATGCCCGTATAATGTCTTCTACGCTACGAATTCCCAGACCACCTTCATTAAACGGAAAGCACACTTTATCCCATCGAGTCCAATGGGTACGTTTGTTCTCTGCATTGGAGCCCCAAAAGAATTTATTGCAAAGTTTTTTTATTGCGTCGATGGTCGAACTCGGAGGGTCCAGGACTTGGAAGGTATGAGTATAGAAGGAGTAAATTACAGACTTTATCAGTTGTAACCGACCTCCAAAAGAGAGTAAAGAAGCTTCCCATCCCTGTAAACGATCTCTGATCTTACTAATCAAACCTTCAAATAAAGCTCTTGTTTTCCTTCCTAAATAGATCGGTGCACCCAAATAATGCATTGGCATTTCTCCTCTTCTAAAGCCTAATATATCCTGTACCATATCAGCACTATTCGGCATGCCTTCCACCATAAAAAATTCACTCTTTTCAGCATTGATCTTCTGTCCTGAGAGAACTTCGTAATTGCAAAGGACTCCTTTTATTTTTAGCAATGAAGTGGTCTTAGAGTTAGTAAAAACCATCAAGTCATCCGCATAAGCAAGATGAGAAACCACCATCTCTGCACGAGTGTCGTATCTCGTAGAAGGGTCCTCCCTTGCCAACCTGTTAAGAGACAAAGAAAGGTAATCAGCAGCTAAAACAAATAAAGAAGGAGAAATCGGATCACCTTGTCTTAAACCCCGAGTGGAGTGGAAGAATCCATCTGCTGATCCATTTACCAAAACGGAGAACCAGCAGTTCGAAATACAATTATGAATCCAGTTGATCCATCTATTTGGGAAGCCTTTGTAACGTAGGACCTTCATCAGGAATTCCCAATCTATCCTGTCATAAGCTTTTGCCATATCAAGTTTTAAGATAACATTCTGATCTTTTCTTCTGCTCCGAAGACCATGGACCAATTCTTGAGCAAGTAAGATATTATCACTAATAAGGCGTCCTTTTACAAAGCCACTCTGATTCTGAGAGATAATTTTCGGAAGAATCGGCGCTAATCTACTATTGAGCAGTTTGGTGATTATCTTGTTGGAGACGTTACACAAGCTAATCGGACGAAAATCACTCCAAAAAACTGGGTTATCTTTTTTCAGAATTAAAGTAATAGTGGTTGCCGTGTAAGCTTTAGAAAGTGGGGTGCCGTCCCAAAAATCCAGCACTGCTTCCCGGACGTCATCGCAGATTATGTCCCAAAAGACCTGATAAAAACGAGCACCAAAACCGTCTGGGCCTGCTGTACCTTCGGGAGAAATAGAAAACACAGCGTCCTTGATTTCTTCCATATCCGGGGTGTTACATAAATAGGATTTATCTTCCTGGCAAATCACCGAGTCAAAAAGCTGGAAATCCGGTTGCAAACTCGCACTTTGTTGCTCACGAGAAAGTAAATTCCCAAAGTAATTGCACGCAGAAGCCCGCATTTCTCCACTGTCCCTGAGTTCAGAACTTCCTTCAAGTATACTCCGAATTGAAGATTTGAAACGTTTCTTTTTTACCAGGTTATGGAAGTATCTTGTATTCCTTTCTCCCTCAATTAACCATCTACACGCCGCTTTTTGCTTCCAAAAATCTTCTTCCATTGCTAACAGATTATTCCGAATGGCTGATTGCCTGTTCATTTCCACCAAGTTCTCCTCCGACGGGTCCTCGTCAAACCTTTTCTCCGCCTCTAGAATCATGTCATCCGCTGCTTTAACTCTATCAAAAATATTTCCGAAGACTTCTTTGTTCCAGACTTTAAGCTTAAGCTTTAATCTGTAGAGTTTCCGATGAAGCTTCCAAAGTCCATGTCCTTGTATCGGCTCTCCCCAACTCTCTCTAATCACACCATCCAAGCCAGGGTGTCTCAGCCACATGTCTTGAAATCGGAAGGACGAGGACACCCGCTCTGTGTTGTCCTCCCCCGTGATCAAAAGAGGGGCATGATCTGAAGTATTCCGGGCTAGATGTTTGACATTAGTGACGGGCCATATCTCATTCCATTTATCCGAAATTAAAACTCTATCCAGTCGTTCCCACAATGTTTTGTTAGTCCAAGTGAAAGCTGATCCTTGGAAAGGCGGTTCCATAAGACAACAATCCTGTATGCATTCGTTGAAGTCTACCATACCTCTATAGTCTGGAACTCCACGGCCCCCCTTCCTTTCTTCAAGATTAGAGATAATATTAAAGTCACCTCCCACAAGCCAAGGTAAGGAATTATCAGTCTTTTCCCTCAAAAAGTTCCAAATTTGTCTTCTCTCTTCTGTCTCACAACAGGCGTAAATTATGGTACAGCAAATTGGAGAAGTCCAGAATCCAGCAGTTAATTTCAAGTGCAGGAATTGCCTATTATTCTCCAAGATCTCCACGTGAATACCCTCGCAAGTAAAAAACCATATATGATTAGAAATATTTCTAACGACAGAATTAAAACCAAACTTACGACAAAAAGAAACAGAATCAAGCTCAATTTTAGGTTCAAGAATTGCAATAAAAGAAAACTTATTCCGCTTGCAAATGTTCTTGAGGATACGCTTTCTGCCATCAGAGCCTATCCCCCTTATGTTCCATATGAGGCCTTCTATCTTCATGGGACTTTTGGTACTAAGGCCGACGATCGAAGCGTCCTTTTAGAGGCCTGTTCTTGAAGGTTCGTTGTTTTCTTATTTCGCTTTTGCAAATCTTTATCCCGATCGACTGATTTGGCTCTTTTATGCAGGGCCTTGGATTTGACTGTCTCTTGATCATCTTCCAATAGATCCATTTCGTTATTTTCAAAATCTGTGCTAATCTTTCTGTTGGTATCTATTGGGTTTATCAATGGCAATTCTCCAAATAGTCGTCCAATTCCCTCATAGCTTTCTGCCAGCACTCTCCTGATTTCCTCGCCCTCATCTTGGTTTATCTCTTCTGAGTCGCCAATGGTCAATTCTGCTTCCTTAGTGACCTCCGCCAGAACTAGTGCTTGGCTAGTTTCAGGTTCCTTCATCTTTTTGTTAGAATTGTTTTTTGAACTCCCGGGTTCCTGTTGCTCTAGAATCAAATTATTTTCCTCTTGTACATCCCTTTCCATGTTCCCTTCGATTTTGTCTCCGCTATTTTCCTTCTCATTGGTTTGCCAATTTCGTGCTTCACCGTCTCCCTCAAATTCCTCCTCAGCAAGAGCCTCGAAACTGTTTGTCTCTTTTTCTGTCCTCTTCACATTGTTCACCTCTTCATTATCCCCTGCTTTCTTTTTGTTAGGCTTTGGTTGCACCTCCGTCCATTCGTATCTTTTGCCCTTTCCTCGTGACTTCCTCTGATTAGGAATGTCCTTCGCTTCGTCTTGTGTTGGGCTTTCATCATTGTCTTCCTCTTCGTTTGAATGCCCAGCCATCAATGGACATTTCTTGATGCTATGGTACAGTCGGTTGCATCTTTTGCAATAGTCAGGAATAGTCTCATAGATGACTTCTTGTTCTACAAAAGAATTTCCAATCCTCACAAAAATAGATTTCTGTAACGGTTTGGCGACGTCCAATTCCACACAAACTCTCGGGTCCGTGGTGTTCTTTCCTCGTGCGGTAGCCTCATCTGATCTTAAAGGATTCCCTAGTGCGGATGCCACTGTGTACAGACCTTTTTTCTTAATAATCTGCGCTTTCAACCCCGGAAACGAAACCCACACCGGCACAATTGAAGATTCAATATTGGGGTCAAAATCCGGTGTCCATTTGAGGATTCTCATGGGATAGTCTTTGAAATACCAAGTCTCTTTTGAAAACAATCTAGCATAGTCCTCATGCGAGTTACACTTAATCAGAACGTGAGATCTATTCAATAGGCTGAGACTCACCTCCTTCACGAAGGCCATTTGCTGAAAGCAATACTCTAGGTATTTCATCGTTGGATAACCTCTCGTGAATTTCCCAACCAGCGCGAATTTAAAATCCTCGCAAAGCTCTGCTTCCTCCTCCACCGAAAAGATTACCGCAGGTCTACCACGGTATTCCGTAACTTGGCCAAGAGGCGAGAAAGTATCGAGGTCAAAGGTTTTGAGTTTAGCAATTTCATCCGGCAGCTTAAAGTCCGGTACCTTTGATGCCGCAACTGTGGCGTATGAACGTTGTATGTCCGGCGGTATGCCTGTCGTCGGCAAATTGCGTTGTTCTCCCATGACCGATTAGCAGACGGCGTAGAGAGGAAACCCTATTTTCGATTTACAAATTTGATATGCCTTCGTATGTGTTTTCGACAGTAAATAAAATACATTAAGAGCTAAGCCAACAGGGGTTGGTTAAATGGTTTGAGAGTTGTTTTTCGAAGGCAAAGATCTGAGTTCGAATTCCTCTGGCCACTTGAGTTGTGTGCGTTTAAAAAAATAAATAAAAATAATAATAATAATAATAATAATAATAATAATAATAATAATAAAAAATAAAAAACTAAAATACATTAAGAGCTAATTTTATGGAATAAAAGGATCTAAAATTATATATATACACTTGTAAATATTGTCTGATAATTTATTATAGGAAAAAAATCACATTTGATAAAGAAAAGACGTGGAAGCACAGTATACAAGGAATTTAATGAACTTTATCCTTTATAATATATAGTTTAAAAGAAATATGAATATCTTCCCTCTCAAAATATCTCACAACACATGCAGAGTAGAAGAGAACAAAAGGCATCACCATAGCTCCTTTGACCTTTATCCATCACCAAAGATGCACTCTTCTGCAACTCTGCTTCTTCTTCACACTCCTTCTCCGGCCATCCCCCACCCCGGCCTCAAATCGACGACGTTACGAACCGTCCACCACCCCCCACCACCGCAGCTGCGAAATTTGACGACGGGCTGCGGTGGTTACAGGTTTTCATCAGCATGCAGATCATCATCCTCGTCGGAGTACAATACCGCCATCACGGATTTCAATCTGTACGAGCTCCTCGGAATCGAAGCGTCCTCCGACAGGGCACAGATCAAGGAGGTTTACAGGACGCTGCAAAAGCGGTGCCACCCTGATATAGCCGGGCCCCCGGGTCATGACATGGCCATCGTCCTCAACGAGGCGTATGCGCTGCTCTCGGATCCCAACGCCCGATTGGCTTACGATAAGGTATTGAAATTCGAATGATGGTATCGTTGTTCTGTTATTGACTGATCAATCGGCCTGAAAGCTGTAAGCTGCAAGATTTTTTACAGAGGGGAACTTTTTGTAATTATATAAATCATAGGTATAGTGACCACTTTTTTGTTTCTTTTTCTCATTTTTTGGGGGTAGGCAATCCATTTGGTTCCATTATACAGAGATCTCATGTCTCTTTGCAAAATGCATAAACTCATAAAAGACAGACCCTTTTGATTTTATATTTCCAGTTTTAGAATGATGCATCATGTTTCGATTTCATATCAAGAACTCGTTATCTCCATTAAAGATAGTTCGCTAAGCAGACAAGATTTTCGTTCTTCTTACGCGATAGCTTCGATGAACGAATCAGGAGCTAGCGAAAGTGGCGGATTTGCAGGGGTACACAGGCAGGCCGATATATTCGTCGTGGTTTGGCTCAGAGAGTGAGAAAAGGGCTGTGTTTGTTGATGAAGTGAAATGTGTAGGTTGCCTAAAATGTGCTCTATTTGCTGAGAAAACGTTTGCTGTAGAATCAGTTTATGGAAGAGCGAGAGTCGTGTCGCAATGGGCTGATCCCGAAAACAAAATTCAAGAGGCCATTGGTGCGTGTCCCGTCGACTGCATTTCGTAAGAATATAAACCACATCGACTTAATTCTTCGTTTAGTTTAGGGATAATTACACTGACACACCCCGAGGTTTGGCTAAATTACATAAACTTCTCCCGGAGGTTTGAGAAATTACAAAAACTTCACCGGTCAAAGAATATAGATATCTGAATTTAAATTCACCACTATAATTGCAGGCGTTAGGCCAAGTTTCGGGGTTTGTCACGAGAAGTTTGTGTAAACAGATCAAACTTCACTGTATGTCTGGTGTAATCATCCCTTTCATTTATGGAACCAACACCCCCTCCAGTTTGGATAATTACACATACACCCCTCAATGAAATTCTAAATCTGGAGGGGTAACTAATTTCCTTTCCTCCTCCTGTTGCAATTTGAACGTAGAGTCATCGAAAGATCGAATTTGGCTGCCCTTGAATTCGTAATGTCTAAGCAACCAAGGGAAAGAGTCCGAGTTGGCGGAGGCAACACAGCTGGGGCACGCACAGTGGATGTTTTTGATGAGGTTGAGAAGTTCCAAGCTAGATATGCTAAGCATAAAGGTTCTACAAAAAGTTCCAAGGTAATTTTCTCTGTTAGATGTAAATTTCGTTTGGCTACTTCTGCTTAAAATAAGCTTAGAAGCGGTTTTGGAGATTCTTTTTCCAGCTTCTAAGTTATTTCTGTTTCTTAAAAGTGCTTTTGTAGTGTATTTTCAAATCACTCCCAAGTTTTAATACTCCAAGCTCTTACAACTTTAGCTTCTCCACAAGCAGAAGTTTTAGCTTCTCAAAGTATTGCTGCCACATATTGCTATAGAACTAAGTGAAAGATTTTCATTAGGAATCGGAAGCTTACGGAGCATCGAAACTCTCAGCTATTCAAGCCATTCAGATGATATCAAACTGGCTATACTGGCAAACTCCCACTTCAGATGCCACATCTCCAGCTACCCAAAAATTCCCAAAGAAGAAAAGCTGGACCCAACATCAAGAAGCTGAAAGCTGCAGCAGAAGCTAGAAAACAGTCGACCACCACTGCCCGGGCAAAAGAATCATCCAGCAACATGTACGAGTACTGGGCCCCCTCGGATATCAGTCTACCTGAATCAACCACGCCAGATTCTAGGCCCAAGGCTCAAGCTAATCCAGCTCCAAGTATTAAGAAAACAAGAAAACCAAGAAACGATGAATTCTCGAGAAATAATGAGAATAAAAGCAGCCCTTTTCGTTGGGGTGTGCCAACGGCAACTGCTGTTGTGGCTGCAGCTATAGTTAGGTTGCAGATTGGAGAGACGCCAGGTGGTATAAAAGACCACATCGGTGGTTCTGTGTTGCTGGACATTGTTAACAGTCCATGGTCACAAGTTGTTCTTGCTGGTATTACATGGTTCCTTATTAGTACGTATGTTGTCGAATTAGTGATAGCAATTAGGAGGAAATGAAGGAAAGTTATTAGGGGTTAGGTTAGGTCTTGTCTTAAGGGAGGAAGAAAGAAGAGCTATGATGGTAGCTTCTTCTTCCCCGCCTTTATATGATATAAGAATTGGTATATGTATATAAATACGACATTTGGTGGTGAACAACATTATATCTAGACAAAATATTTAGAAATACTGTGCAACAAAGAAAAACGAGAGATGATCAAGAATGAAGTGATGGAAAGAGGTAGCTTCTAAAAAGGCTCAGAGCACCGCTTATTTCTATAAGCACAAAATTTACAACTCTTGGCTATCAAATATCGCCACGACCAATTTTATCAGCAAAAAAGAAAAATAAGAATCGTGACATGGCCCTAAACGATAACCCTTTCTCCTCAATCAACTCGATGCTATTTAAATTAATAAAAAAAAAAACAAGTAAAATTATATCGACATAAGCTGCTTCTATGTCAGCACATTTCCAGCAACGAGGATATTATTTCCTACCTGAATATGCGGAAAAGGGTCAACGTCCTTCGATGTTAATTCTGTTATCATACTCCGTCTGCTTCTGGTCAGACTGAAATGGATAGGAAAAACAATTAACGGAAAGTTAGGGGTTGAAAAGTGGAATATCATATGTTTGGAAGGAATAAAATGTAAATAATACCTTTTTTGGCAGATAAACTAACTATCCGGAAGTTCTGAAGCTTTTTCTATACCCTTTGATCGATAAGGGGCAGTTATATGATTTGTCTGTTGAAGGGAACCGAGTAACTCATTGTCGATGCATTCGTACCTGCATATTTGGTAAGAATATATATCTCATAATAAGTAATCGTTTTCCATAATAGATCAAGTCTGTATTTTATATTATCTTATACTTCCGCTCTAGCATTACAAAGAAAAATATAAACATATTTGTTTTCATTAACATGGTAATTTCAAACCTGTCCGGGGGGAAAAGAAGCATTTTTCTGAACAAATATTTGGATTCTGAATATAAAAATATTGCCATGATTGAAGACAAGACTTACACTTTTCTGCAGAGGTTATCAGTAACTGCTGTGAGGGACAAAGTTTTCATTCTTATTTCGTTAACTTTCTCTTCGGCATAAGTAGCAAACGGCTCTTCCAACAACATGGATAGTTTCTCAATATGCATCTCCAGTTGCTGCTGCTGATCCTCAAAGAGATTCTGCTTTATCATTCTTTCTTCAGCTGTCATTTCATTCACAAACAGCTCATCGCCAAACATGAAATAAGCGAATGCATACGAATACGAGAGAATCTGCCTCGACCTCATGAGTCTGAAGAACCCGTTCGTTGCCCACGTGTAGTCTTTAACTTCCAGTACTCGTGATTCTAAATATGCCATTTTCTGCTGCAGTTTTTTGTTGAGATTCTCTTCTGCTTTTAAAGAATCCATATGAGCTCTGTGGCGGTTGTAATAGTGAGTGTAGCGCCACATTTCTCTCATTGCAGACTCAGTTTCGTGGCTGTGGTCTTCTTTGTAACGACCGCATTCGTGACCTGCTATGCTGGTCCATGTGTGTTCTAGACCCGTGGCGGCCCCACAAAGCCAACTGCAAAATTCAAGGGGTATATTAAGAAAATTAAATAGTCATTATTCTTATATTAAGAGATGAAAAAAGAATAACACTGATTTAGCTGTTAAGCATAGTGGTGTAAAAGATAATCAATTATGTTAATCAATATCAATATCTGAATGTGAAACTCGCATGCAAATTGTGTCAATCTATATTTGTACTTATCAAAACAATTCTACTTGTATTTGATAAGAAATAATAGTATTGAAATTTTTACTTTTATTGATAAATTAATTGACACAACATATAATGAATTCCAATTATTACTTTAAATGGTATATGCCCATAAATAAACATATAAGTTCAACTATATTTTATATATATAAATACAATATTATTACTATTATTGAGATGGTATAAATAAATATTAATATAGCAAACATGCTATGCTAATACTAAAATATGAAATTTTACTATTATTATTAATTTTTTCTATTATGATAATGATATTAATTATAAAAAAACTCAAAAAATAAAAGCTTCAGAGAAAGACATATATTTAGGTTCACTGCTCAACTCGAGTCGGCTTGCTCGGCACCATGAGCCAGCTCGAGCCATATTACACCCCTAGTAAAGCATGAGAATTATACACATATTATCCAAAGAAACAAGTCGACCACACAAGAAAGACTCCAAAACGCATGACAAATGTGAACAAAATGGATGAAGAGGCTCTTACCAAAAGGGTTGTCCGCAAAGACATTGTACAAGATTGCATCCTCCATTTTTCTCCACTGGCTTATGGCATTTGGGACAAAGTTTTATATTCTCAGAGATCCACTTAACGTCGTCCGAATCATTCCTACACTTTTTCTCCCAAAGTTCCCACATCAGACACGAGCAAGGCGAGTGCGCTTCAGAAGAGCAGCTAAAGCAAAACTGTTGGCCACAGATGCATTCAACTTCACAATATTCATCCTTCTCAACACGAACCGCGTTCCCACAATGAGGAACACTAGGGCACCATTTTACCCTCTTATTATCCTCAATATAAGATTCCAAGAGGTACCGGTCGAATTTCGCAGCCAATTTTGGGTCCCTTGCACTCACTAGGGTTCTTATACTATCTTCATCACATATTGAAAAGCACTTGTGTGCCATACAAGTGATTCTACGACTCTTCCCCTCATTTATTTTGACTATAAAATGCTCTGTCCAACCTAATCAATACAATAGAAAAGCAATCACGCACAATCAATGCATATGCAACATATAAAATTGTAAATGTCTGCATCTGACACGTGTTTCTAAAAAAGATACTGCAAACGAATAAAATTCAGATGAAATTAATATGCCACGATTACAATGATGATCTTCTATATATAGTTACCAAAAAAATACTGTGCCCCCTAACATAACAAATTTACACGTCACCTATTCGTGACATTTACTTACCTAACACTGCCAGAAAAACAAAGAAAATAGGTAAATTCCGGACTAATCCCTAATAGACTAGGATTAATAAGGAAATAAACTTATTAACAAAAGAAAGACATGACTACATCTTGGACCCATTCAAAGATTTCCATATTATTGGGGAGTGGCTTGTGTAATTTTTCCCAACTCCAGGGTGGTTTGTGTAATTTTAGAAACATCAACGGAGTAAATAGTGGTTTTCCCAAAACTTGCAGGTATCAGCAGTGATATTGCAACCTCGGAGAGAATGACGACAAAGAGAAATGAGAAATCAAAAGCGTTTATAGACACCAAAAAAATCCTTCTTCAATTATAAACCAGCACAGACAAGAGTTTCAACAAGAAATCTGATACAAAGAGGGGAAGATCAAGAAAAGTAAAGCATAAATATTCTTACACTCATTGCAGAAACAATGGCCACACTCCATGGTTGTCCTCTCATTTGGAGGAAAATCATCATAACAAATTTCACACGTTACATTTGAATCATCCGACGAAGTAATAACATCGCTATCCACAACCGAAACTCCAGCTTCTTTATACAACTGTTCGCCTCCCTTCTCAACAAACACTGTGAAAACTTTCTCAACATCCCAACGGTAATGAATAAGCAACGTGCGGGCATGATGTTCCTTTAATGAAAGCAAGTCCATCACTCTTTGCAAGTCATCTTTCTGTAAAATTCAAGATCCCAATTTTCTTATAAAAACATTCATTAAAACAATATTTATTGATAACAAGAAAGTTTCAAGAATCGCGTGCAAACCTGTGCCGCCAAAAGTGATTCCTTCGTGATTACCTTCAAAAACAGGAAACACATTCGTCATATAAAATTTTCCAGATTTTCGCGAGAGAGACATTATGATCTGTTACATGAACTGAGACATTAAACAAAAACAAGAAACTCCTGAACTTTCAACAGAGCAACTTACTTAAATTGCATAATATACAAGAAACCCCAACAAACATTTCTATCATTACACAGAAAAAAAAATCAATTTCAAGCATATTATATACTAATTCTTGTCACATTCCTTCAGAAAACATCCACAATCCACTAAATCACACAACAATCCTCTGTCTTTGCCAGGAAAACAGAGAGTATCAGAAAAATTAATAAATTAAAATACTTCACCAAACAACTTCAGATAAATTTAAAAAAAAAAAAAACAAATCCAACCCATTGCATCAATCAACATTCTTAACCAAAGTTCCAATTTTTATCATTTTAAACTCTCTTTCTGGGCAACCCCAGAGAGAAACAGAGAGAGATGGAGAGAGAGAGAGAGACCTTGCAAGAAGAAGCTCCTCTGTTGGAGTCATACTCAGTGTCATCATTGAGTTCATCATAACCCTGATCATCATCGTCATAATCTTCATCATTATACATTTCATCCTCGCTGCTCCCATACCCATAATCCTCCTCCTCCATTTTTCAATAATTTATTGTTCTCTTTTCAATTTTGGCCGTGGCGTGTTTCTCCGATCAGAGCAGATAAACACGCACACAGACAAAATCAAGAAGAGGGTATTAATAGCAAGGTGATTTTCGAAGAAAGAAAATTCCTTCCTTTAATTTTTGTATGCGGGAGAAGAATTTGGGTTGGGGAAATTTCAGGATTGTGAGAGGAGAAAGTGTTTATATAGTTTCCCTTGGAGAGAATAGGAGTCTCCGAATCCTATGATTTTTGGTGATTTTAATAAACAAGAATGCTTAACTGACGGGGGCGAGGACCTTTTGTTATCGTTCGTTCATTGCTCATTGGTTTTTCTCTTTAGGCATTGTTCTTCTTTCTTGGATTTTTCCTTTTTAGACATTATAAAAAAATTAATTAATCTCTCAAATCTTTCATTTTTTATTTTTTTCTATACTTTATTTATTAGGTTTGAGTCGGGTCGAATTACTTAGGTCTGTGAATTAGATTACTAATGCTAGTTGTACTACCGAGTGGTGTACCAAAGAGGTTTTGAATTCGAGTATTTGGAAACGCAACTAATATTGGTGGCGAGAGTTTTATACTATAAGTAATTTGTCCTAATTCGACCTATATAAATTGGTTATAAAACCAAAAAAACTAACCGCAACGGCTAGTGTAGTACTGAACCGCTAAAATTTACTATTTGATGGTCTAATCCTTCAATTTGTTAAGAGATAATTAAGTAGAACCCTGTGCCGGAAAAAATTTAGCGCAAATATGATTCGACCTAATCTGTATAATAAAAGAGAGAGTATTTTAAGTTGTAATACACGGATATTTTTAAAAATATTATTTTTTTATATCGTGTTATGTTAGATGCTCGTATCGGACGCTTTTGATATAATTGTTTTTTTTTTAAATCTATGTCATTATATTAATATGGTATTACATTATATGTGTGTCACCAAATTCCATAATCGTGCATCATATATTTTATATTCATCTTGTAATTTTGATAAATTATACGCTTAGAGTCAATTGCGACGGGCTTTAATTTAACGAGATACACCCCGTACGTTGCATAGAAATAGTTATTTGTTAAAAATATTTAATTAATTTTGTGTTATTGATTATAACTTATATTAAAAATGATATTTGTAAACTATTTATTTAATAAACAGAAAAAAAAAGAAGAATTGTTAATTTTCCCATTTATGTAGATATGTCGGTATTTCTAAAAGCATTAACGATAAATTCAATTCACTTTAATTCATATATTAGATTCTCTGATACAAAATTACTATACAGAATTTGAAAGGGTGCTTAAATAATAAATCACAATATTGAGGCATTATAATTAGTTAAATGAATCATTTAATGCTGCGAATTAAAGCACTACAATTTAGGGTTCAATATAAAGAATTAGAAATACATAAATATGTTTCAAAATATACAATTTATCAACTCTTATATTTATAAATAGTTATTTTAATTTTAACAATGAGTTTTTTAACGTAACTTGTGGAACTCTCCTGTTCGATTCTCTGAAAATGCAATAGGGAAACTATTCGACTTAATGGTCCGACCTAACTCGAGTTCAAGAAAATGAAATATAGGAAATAATATATCAACATCGATGGCTTCCGCCTCAGCTCATATAGTTTCTTAGGATATTGTTTTGCCCTAATATTAAACATGATAACACAAAAAATGGCAGCCTAAACAGAAAATTTACTAGAGTCATTTGCAAAGAAAAATACTTGCTAAAGTCTCCGATGTCCGAGGATGGTTTCGCGTTGCAACCTGAGGAATAAAAACCGAATAGTTATTACGTGTAAATAGTTATATGCAATTACACAGACAACCCGCCCCTCCTACTTTCAAAATTACACTTACCTCTCTTGTATCATATTTCCTGCAACCGTTAACATGAGTAAACAGGAGAGACTCGTTGTGTGTGCGTGTGTAAAACAAGAACGGAATATAACCTAGAGAGTTTAAGCAGTCTAACCTCAACGCTTGGAGTACTGGGGGCGCTTTCTGGCTTTCCTCAGCCCAGGCTTCTTCCTCTCAACAACTCTAGCATCTCTCGTGAGGAGACCTTCCTGTTTCAGAGGCGATCGATGGCTGTCACTCACCTTCAGCAAAGCACGTGCAATGCCAAGGCAAATGGCTTGAGCCTGCCCAGAAAGACCGCCACCGTGTGCCTTCACAAACACGTCGTAGCTCCCCTCGTACCCTAATGTGATGAGAGGAGTCTTCACATACTGGAGCCATAGAGGATTGCCTTGAAGATACTCCTGCACGAATTATCACCAAGAAATGAAACAACGGTTGAAAATGAGGGAAACAAATTGAGAGTGCACATCTTTGCAATACGAACGAGTTCCATACTTCCGTTTACCACATTTAACTCCACTTTTTAGGGTTAAATTAAAAGTAACAGCCAGTAACATCGAACAAAAAAAGCTTATTTGTGCTATTCAAGAATCCCAGAACCATCTGCCCTCGGAATTTCTGGTTTCACCCTAGTTTTTAGTCAATTCAAGACTATTAGGATAAAGATTCTAACATCAATCTCCATGTAACAGCATCATTTTCTCCCCAATCTTAATCCATTTCTCTAATCATATCCATATTATACTAATCACTTGTGATTGACCTATCCAAAGAAATCTGCTCAAGGATGATTGATTTACAGTCCATGTTTCACTTTCACATCATTCTATACTGTGATTATTTTCATGGCATACATTTACAGACTACAGTTGAATCATGAATGGCAAAGATGCCTCTTTAAACTTCCACACTATACTCCAAAGAGAGTTTTCTACAGAATTTCAAGTGATATCAACAATCAGCACTTCAGCACACAGATTATCACGACAAAGCCAAACTCCAATCCCCCAAATTCACCGAAATCACCGCTACAAACAGAACAGATCCAAAAACCACAGCAAAACAATTCACCATTAACTTAGAGAACAACGATTTCTTCACAGTTCACCACCAAAATCAAACAATTACAAATCATTTCGAAGAAGAAAACAGCAACAATAAGCTGAGAACAGGAAACCGTTATCAAACCTTAGCATCCCGGTAGTTGATTATAATTTTGCCGGAGCCCTCCTGAAGAACGACCCTCGCAATGGCGCATTTCCTCCGGCCGGTGCCGATTATGGTCTGCGCGGCGAAGCCACCGGGAAGCCTGGACTTGACGAGCTTCCTCAAGTCCTCCGTTTCGACGCCGGCAGCCCCGGCGACGGCGGAGGAGGCGGTGACGACGAGAGCGGGAAATTTGGGGGCGGTGGATTTGAGGGGGAAAGAGAGGGATTTGATAGGGTTTGGGGAGAATTGGGAAGAGAAAGAGAGAGAAGAGAAGGAAGAAGTGAGAGCGGATATGGAAACCGCCATTGATGGAGCTTTGGTGGGAGAGATTGTGGGGAGGGAGATTTGCTTTGTACTGTATAGTGGTGATAGGGAGTAGATAGAGCTAGTGAATTGACCAATATACCCTCCGTATTAAAAAGAAAGAAAAAAAAGAGAGGTTCAATTTTTGTTTTTTTTAAGGTAAAAGCTTCAACTTTCAAATGTAATGAAATTATATGTGCTTCTGTTCCAAATTGAAAACCACTTCGAAATAAAAATTAAAGATAAAGAAAATATTTTATTTACTAAAATATTGTAAGACTTTGGTACTATTGGTAGAGTTAAAGATAAAGAAAATACAAGAGTATATTGTACTATTTAGTAACTCTAAAAATAAATTGCTAATTTGCGGACACTATTATTATAATAGATAAATTGACTTGACTATTTAAAAATACATGTCCGTATTAGATTCAATTAGATAATAAACAAAAAATGTAAAAATCAATTAGATAATAAACAGAAAATGTAAATATATATATATATATATATATATATATATATATTGGTCGAGAAATGTAAACATTTTTTAATAGTAATTT
>JBBMKE010000002.1:18103030-18113472 GCA_037834125.1 Lippia alba | reverse complement strand
GTAATTAAACGTAATATTATTAATAAATCACATTTTATTGAACAAATTCATAATAAAATTTAAAAACTAGATATATTAATTGTAATTCAATAATTACAATAAGTTATAAAGTATGTATATAGATATATACATTCCGTAGCGCCGGAGTCTTTTCCCTGGCCCACCACCAGTAGCGCCGGCGCCGGCGCCTCCCTCCCCCGAATCACCTTGACGCAGCAACACAACCGCACCGATTTCTTCTTCTTCTCCACCACCTAGCTACCACCTCCTCCTTCCTCCATCCTCCAATGCTGCCACCACCATCACCACAATCACCACTCGCGCCACCGTCTCCCTCATGCAGAGCCTCCAGTGCCACACTGCTTCACCACCACATCAACACCCCATCCACCCTTTATAACCTCCACCACAATAAGGCACACACATATATATAAACTCACTCAGGATTCAGATCTGAATTTTAATCTGACCAAGAGGTTGGAATATACACTTTTTGAGGGGTTTTCTGTTAAATTGCTTAGGCCGACTAGGTGGAGGCGGTGGAATTTTGGAAAGGGGCGGTGGCGACGGACTTCGGATAGGGGCGATGGTGGCAGATTTGAGGTGGGAGGAGGGGCGGACAACGGCGGCGGCGCCGCAGCGGTGCTGCTGTTGCTGCTTGAGTATATATATATATATATAAAGTATTTAATTAAAAATTTTAAACACAATTTATTAATAATATCATATTTTAAAGAAATTATTTTGTTCATTTGTTCTTTTCCTTTTTCCCGTTTTTGGAAAATTTTAAAATATTAATTTTATATTTAGATTAAGTTTTTGTGTAATATAGTATAGATATAAATATCTTATAATTTATGATTATTTTTTAAAAATTCAAGTTATTGATGAGTGAACAATAGTTTTTTTCATGTTTAGCCACATCATTAGAAAAAGTCAAGTAAGCAAACATGTGGCGCCTACATGTAATTTTCCGGTGTACACATCATCTTTCCGGCTAGCTTTGTCCTTAAATTGCAAATATTTTAGACTTACGGGTCTATTTTGCCACCGGAAAAAATAGTGTCCCAAAAACGCAAATTAAAGGTAAATAGTGTCCCAATTTTACAATTTTCCCTTTAATTCTCCCTATTCTTATGTGGTAAAAAAAGTCATATCATATTTTTCTAAGTTTGTACCAATTGTAATATGCCATTATTTCTGTATATAATAAAATAGCATATTTAGACATCAATACAAACTTATTATACATGAGAACGGATATAATGATATTAATTTCTTTTTTTAATTTACAATAAGTGTTTGATGTGGTATTCAAAAATGAATATCGAATAAGACACTACGTCCGTATTCTTTTTCTAATAAGATGCCAAACACAGAATATAAATTAAATAATTAATACGCTAATCTTGTTTAAAGCCTGAGTTTCAAAGATACCACTAATAATTCAAAGAATCATATTCATCTAATAACAATTAAGATGCTATTTTTTTCGACGATGCTGATTCCAGAATGTCATGCGATGCTCCAAAAATATCATCGACTTACAAAGTGAGAAATGAGAATAATAAGCAAATTAGTAAGCAATTAGGTGAGGGCTGTTTGAAATTAGGTTTAGATTTTCCATGTAAATAGACAATGTTTAAAGAGATTACACATTATGACAAAATTGTCAAATATGTTTACATATATTCTTGTAATTAACAAGCCATGGAGTTATACATAACATATACCAATGAAACAATAAATGAAAAACGATGTTTGCAATTCCGTGATATGCATCCTTTAATGTAGCAATATTTTATAAAAATATATAATATTAAAGTGTCGGACATTCATATTGTATATTGAGTCGGACTCTTATTATGTAAAAGAATAAAAAATAAATATTTTTGTTATTCCTATCATATCTGGTTTGTATTGTCATATTTGTGTACCATATAATAAAAATCTAATATTTAGGAGAAAAAACCTCAATTTAGATGGGGGTATCATTAACTTCAAAAAAGAAAACAATATATATATATTAGGCAATAAATTATGTTTGGTACCATGCTATTCAATTTCTTTGTATTTCAAATTTTCAATTAAGACATGTATTCATGTTGTATGTAGGTCATGACTTGTACATCTCTATATTCCTGCGGGAGCAGAATAAAAAAGAAATTCCTAGAGGATAAAATGTTTTTATTTATGGGTTTGGAAGTGAGTGTATTTTTTAAAATATAATTTCTACTTAATAAATACACATATTATCAAACACAAGAGAGTCGGGATTTTAATAGAAAAAAGCAAAAAAAATAAACTTTATAAAAAACATAAAGAGGAAAAAAATCAAATCATTAATAATTTCATCTTTTTAAATTTAACATAAAATTGTTAATAAGTAGCACAGATTATTTTCATCCTCTAAATTTATACATAAAAATAGAAACTGAGTGGCCCCATCCTTATACTAATCACCGTCCACGCTTCGTTAATCGCCTAACAAATATTCCTTTCTCCTAAAATATAATATAAAGTAATTTCAATATAGAACTTGAGAATCCAATTACTACTTCGGCATATGATATGATTAATTGAAGATTTCTTAATGAAAGAATAAGTATACATTAATTGAAGGTTTGTGAGGCAATCTCTGTAGTACAGACAATTATAAGAAAATCCTTTTGTTGTCTTGTATGGTCTGATACTCCCCATAAGAATTTAAGAAAAATTTAGTATCCTTGTTATATTATATTTTATCCGATAGATAGTTCAATACTTTTTATATAAAAATTTTAAAAAAATTTCTACGTGGCCATATATATTCATATATAATATTATAATTATATCGTCGTATTATTAGATCATGGATAGCAATCAAATAATACATTTCCACGGAGTTTTCTGGACAGGGGCCGTCGTTTTCAGTCCTGTTTTGTTGATGTGATAAATGTCAAAGTCTCCAAACCTAACTTCGTGAGAAAATCGCCATTCAAAATGAGAAAACTTTTCAAAATTTCCTGAGATCCTCGATCATTTGACTTCTTCTTCCTAATTTACCCTCCCTTCACCGCCACAACTAGAGATTCTTCATGCAATATATATATACACACAGACACACGTAAAACCATATCATCATAAGTCAATGAGAGAGTTTTTCTTTGAATGATATATAGACTCATTTACGTGTCATTACCATTATTTGCTGACATAATTATCAAGACAAACATCAAATTAGGGAGCTAAGTTTGCTGGCAAAAGGGCATCAATGGAGGCATTATGTAGGCTGATTTCTTGCCGAAGGTATGATCATATATATATTATGGGTTTAATCTTTTTAGTTATTTGTGTTGATTAGTAATCAAGGGTTTTGATTATATATGTTTATTTTTGAAATTTGGAAGAAGGATGAAGAAAACTCCGGTCGAGGTACTCGACAATGCAGACGTATCTCACGAAGGAATCAAAACTGTCGAGACCGGTCATCACTGTGACTTCTCCAACACCTCGGATCTTTGCATTTGTGTAGTCACTTGGAATATGAACGGACAGGTACTCCTCTATTCAGCGTTTAGGGTTCAGGTTTTCAGAATTTTGGCATTTAAAGGTATAGCTTTCGAATTCATGATCCGTCTCTGACGACAATAGAAACATTAGAACGGTCTCGAAAATTTCCTAACTCCGTCACTAATAACTATTCTCTTTTTCTAAAACTATTTTATGTGCTGAATAATTTGAAATGTGTGTGTTTTGAAGGTGTGTGAAGAAGATATAAAGAAGCTTGTGGGAAATGAGAGGAAGTACGATTTGCTAGTGATTGGGTTGCAAGAGGTGCCTCGTAGCAATGTCTTGGAATTATTGGAGAATGCTCTACTTGAATCTCATGTGTAAGTTAATTGAATTTTATTATTTAAGTTTTTTTATACGTTTCTATAAGATGAAATAATAAATATTTGTACGTAATTATATTGCAATATGTTTTTGTTAAAATTCTGAATATTTTCTTCCTAAATATAGGGGGAAATGTAATTTAATATCTTTTTTTAATTAAACTTGAAAAATCTTTAAGTGTTGCAATGGAAAATTATTTTGTTTGGAAATTGCAAGAGGTTATCTTAGTCCATTTGTGACCACACATTATTATTACTTTCAGGATGGAGAAAGGAGTTTAGTCAGCTAAGAAAACCAACTTGTCAATTTTCATATCAAATACGTACGAATTTATTCCCTTCATACATATCCAATATTGACTTTTTTATATATATTGATCTCATACGTATAAAGTTGGATTATATCGAAAGTTTAATTATGAGAACATTAAAAAAACTTTGTTTGTTAAATATCTTCTACAACATACGGAAAAAATAATTGTTGTGATGAGTTTTCTTGAAAGAATTGTATGACCTCTCCAGACTCCACCGATTAATTCTTGTCTGAATTTTATTCCGTCAGACTAGCATATAATGTGGGAGGTTGTCATATACTCGATCATCAGTTAAAATTTTTTGAAATTAAGAAGTTTTTTCTATCGATGTAAATTGTCTATTCAAGAACTTATACATGAAACATTTAATTAAGTTAGTTTAATGTCAAGTCGTTAAATTATCCAGTTTTATAGTAGCATTAAGTACTCAAATTATTTGTAATTTTTTGTATACATTTGCTTAGTACCCTTATATATTTATAACATTTATTTTTATCATGATATTAACAAATGGGAATTGAAAATGGTTTTTATGGTTTTGTTAGCCTCTTGGGGAAGGCAGTCATGCAATCGCTGCAATTGTACATGTTTGGATCCAAGAATGTGGACTCATGTATCAAAGGTGAGACTTATTATGAATATAATACTAATAATTTTTTTGGTTAAATTGAAAAAATAATTATGTAAGAAATAATTATTTAGCTCACTCTCTTTTTGCTAATTTAATTTCTTCGTCGACTTTTGTTATTCTTTTCTCTTTTTATAAATTTTGGTCAATAATTTCAGAGCTAAAAGTTGATAAACAAGGAGTTGGAGGATGTGGAGGATTAATTCGGAGAAAGAAAGGAGCTGTGGCCATTAGAATCACCTACAAAGCCATACATATGGTCTTCATCTCTTGTCACCTTTCTGGTAATTATTTTATAGAGTGAATTACATTTACTATTTAGAGTTTGATAAAATTATAAGTGATTTACATTTAAACTCCAAAAGACTATAAAAACTATAATTTGGTACCTCGTAATCAAATAATTATATTTATATCCTCTTGTAAATTTAATAATTATATTATATGCTCGAAAGATGCCATTTTTGAGATATTATTAAATTCATAAAGGGGTGTAAATATAATTATTAAATTTATGAAGATCTGTAAACATAATTATTTACCTAAGAGGAAACAAATTGTAGTTCTCTATATTCCCTTGAGGTCTATGTATAATTATTATCAAAATGATAAATTAATCTTGACCCAAAAAAATGATAAATTAATCCCTTAGGTTTTGAAGAATTACAATATGGTTCCTAAAATTTACAATAAATGCATAAAATTTCTAAAAATACCCCATTTATGGATGTACCCTCTAATGCACGAATACTTTTAGAAATATTATTTTATCATATCATAAATGTGCAGACGCTTTTTACATAAAAAAATAAAAAATGAAAAATCAATATTATTATTCGTATCTTTTTGTGTCTTTATCGCGTCGTATTCATATTCGTACAGTACAGAAAGTCAAAAATGGTATCAAAACGAGTATTTCTCGGGATATTTTTGAAAGTTATGCACTATTATAATATATCAAGAATTGTACTGCAATTTCTCGAACCACATGGAATGATTTGTAATTTCACGTAACCTCACAGCTAAATATAATTTGACCTTATTATATATGCTCTCTCAAGATTTGTTCTATTTATTTATTTAATATTTTTGTAATGAAAATAAAAATTGACATAATTTCACAGCTCATGCTCGTAATGTGGAAGAGAGAAATTCGGAGTTTAGGCACATATCACAGTCTTTATTTTCGAAAAGCTGGAACCCATATGCCAAGCCAGCTCAACTCACTGTGTGGTTGGGAGATCTTAACTACAGACTACAAGGAATTAATACATTTCCTGCCAGAGATTTAATTCATAATGACCTTCATGGAGTAAGTTCACATATACTTTATTAATCAATTACAAAAATATCTCTAAAAGTTAAAAGCACAAGCCAAAAATAAGTCTCTATTAAGTCTCTGTTAAGTGTGTTTTGATTCTGATTGATTTATTTATGCACATTGCAACACTTGCAAAGTGCTGAAAAAGAGATAAAACCCGCAAAAGTTTTGTAAATGCGGACATTGGAAATAAAAATTTCTGACTTTGTTCTTGTATGTACATAATTGCAGCTTTTGAAGATGAAAGACCAGCTTTTGCAAGAAGCTGATAGAGGACAGGTTTTCAATGGATACTACGAAGGAGCATTGGCGTTCAAACCAACGTATAAGTACGACATTGGCACGAGCGATTATGATACGAGTCACAAGGTATATCTATACTATTATATTAAGCGTCAAGCATAGGTAGTAATCGCTTTGGTGTCTTGGATTTGGACTATTTTTTTTCTGTTCCCTAACTTTTAAAAGATTTTCTCTTTTGCACGATCTTTTCTTTTATTTTCCTAACTTTAAGACTTCTTCTTTTCTTTTAATTTATTTACTTATTATCTTTTAAACGCAATTTTTTTTCTTTCTTTTATTTAAATTTATTTACAAATTAATATTATTTCTTAAATTAGATTTTCTTTTGCATCATATTAATATTTTTCATATTTTTTAATTTTTTTTAATACTTTTAATTTTTTATTATTGTTTTGACCAATAGAATTTTGATTTTTTTATGTTTAATTTAATTTTATCTATATTATTATATTAAGCATCAGATTCATTAATAATTATTTGTTTGTTATTAATATAAAAAAAATTAATTTTAATATATTTTAATAATAATTTTTTTCATTCACACGTATCGAGTGTTCGTGATTACTAGTATTAATTAATCAACAAATGGTTTAACTCTCAATAATTTAATTCCTTAATCTACGTAATCAAATAAAGGGTTTTTATATCTACACATTCCCGGAAATTTGCATATTTAAAACTTATACTTTCTTAGATGAAGAAAATAATACAGATTTTTCACTCGATGAGTTTCAGAAATTATAAAATACCCTACTTTATTAGGTTAAGTGAATTTTGAGGGAATTGACCATAATTTTACCATCGACTTAATAGTTAAAAAAAAATTAAAAAAATGAGAATATTATTTTCTTTGAAGAACCCAAAATTTAATATAGGGAAAATTACATTTGACTACCCTGCTAGATATGGTAATTACTATGCAATCCATTTTTATTCGAAAATTATAGTTTAGTCCTTAAGATGTTATGGACCGTTTGTGATCCCTCTATTCGGTTCCGTTAGGGTTGAGTTATGTCCTATTGGTTTATTGACTAATTACAAATTCATCCCTACAATATACACATTCCAACAAAATGATCCTGGAGTATTACACATATAACAATGCAGTCTTTGGGCATAAGGTCCAACCCTAACGGAATAGAGGGATCACAAACGGCTCATAACATTTAGGGACTAAATTGTAATTTTCAAATAAAGATGGATTATATTGTAATTACTCTATCTAGTAGGGTAGTCAATTGTAATTTTTCTATTTAATATATTAGAATTTTAAGTTCCCTTGAATTGAATATTTTTTAATATTTTAGTTATTTATTTTTTAATTTTTAAATTAAGGGTAAAACAGTTACTTCCCTCATAAATTGACCTAAATTAAATCCTATCAGAATTGGATAATTTATAATTTTTACAACTCATAAGGTTAGATTTTGTAATAATTTCATCGACGTAAATACGAGCTGTAACAATGCAATCTCCCGACCAGTATAAATATTTACAAAAAAAACCCAAAATGAAGCATATTATATTGAACCTTTTCTTATTTCTTGGTGATATGCAGGTGAGAGTACCAGCTTGGACAGATAGAATACTGTACAAAATAGAAGACAAGGAAATCAATGCCACTTTGCATTTGTATGAAACCATAAAAGGCATTCATAGCTCTGATCATAAACCAGTTAAAGCTCATCTTTGTTTGAAAATAAATAAAATATGATATAAAAAATTATATTTTATATCACAAATTCTTTGGTTGACGTATATTTACTTGTTCATTTATTAATATTTTTATTTTAATGAATTTTTTTTAGGGATGTTTATATGTCAAAATTATAATCTTAAAGATTGTATATTATATGTGATACTTGAGGAACTTATTTGTAATTCTAGATAATTTATTTCGCCCTAATATGCCTTTCTTTAGCATATTTAACATAATTTTGGAATATTGGGCTTACGGGCCACGAATCTGGTCCAACATCTTTAAATTTTGTATTTGGGCCGAAAGTTGGTATGGGCCCTTTGTCCAAAATATTAAGAATTGGGAGAAGCAATGACAATTCCTTTTATATGAAAAGATTTGCACTTAATAAATATACATAGGGGTTTTTATGTCTGCATATCATTGGTGATTGAATAATTACTACATGATCGTGTGGGAAACTTGCTTGCGGACATGGATTGGATGATCGAGTATTCAGGTATTTTTAAGGTGATGAAAATCCCCGATCTAAAAAGTATGATAATAAAGAAAATGGTGAACTAGGTCAGATGGTCCCAACATAAATCCTTCGATGCTCAAGTAGTAGATAATATTGAGAACTCCATTATAAAGTAGGTATGAGAGCTCGAAAATATTTAATGTGTTTACTAAATTAAAATAATTTCAGTGACTTTTTATAGCAGTGGGTCGTATGTGTATTTAGGTACACTCTCGAGTACATAGTGCATTATATCATGTGATCTTTTGTATCAATTAAATGTTGTTCTTCTAATCTAATTCCTGATCAAGATGATCGGGCTAGCCTAAACATCCGATCGGGTAACTCTAGTTGACAAAGTCGACTTAGCCATTTGTATCGGAGATTATCCGACACTTATTTTTCAAAAAATGTCACGTGGCTTGCCCCGAACAATCAAAAATTGTATCAAATTTCAACTCAACACAGTATCACTCCACTACTCATGCCTATTTAGAAGAGTTCTGGAACAAATTATTCAATTCTACTAGGACTTAGGAATTAATTTATGAGTTAAGTGATACTTTTATTCTCAATTCAAAATTAAAAAAAAAGATTTTAATTTCTCGAAATCATAATTTAAGGACAAACTAAATTTCTAAAATATTAAAATTGAGTGTTTAAGATAAATATAATTTATTTACGTATTATTAAATTGATGATAAATGATCGTGATGCTTATAAATTCATTTCAACTAACCCGAATAAAATGAGCCAATTTGTAATTAAACAATCTCTACTTTTTATAATTTTCATTTAGACAAATCGATTATGAATTCAAAATTCGAAAAAAAAAATGTATATTATGTACATGAAACGATAAATGTGCCCATGCCTGTCTCTGAGCCATGCAGGACCGCGACATCTCTGTGCGTAGGGACCAATAATGATAATCATAATTCATATATACTGATTATTTACCCAAAAAATATATATAAATTATTAAAAAAACAATGATCTCATTTCAGCGATTCGAAAAAGACTGCTCAATCTGACAAGAAAGAAAGACAAATTAATTAATAAAAGGGGGCTCAGATAGCACGTAAATATATATATATATATATATATATATATAACATGTTAGAGAAAAACATTAAAAGACAAAAAGGATTATATATATACGTATAACATGTTACAGAAAAACATTAAAAGACAAAAAGGATTGTTTTTCATGTGTGATGCGCGTATTCTTGCTAGACCAATACGATGATATCAATGTTTACTATAATTATTTATGTGATAAATATTCAATTTCGGTAAAAATTTATATAATATGATACAATAAAATAATTAATATTAGTGCATCACAACACTATATGTATTTTTTTTTTTGCAATACTATATGTATGTTAGGTGTTAGATGAGAAGAATCGTGGAGTTGCATGAGGGATGCGAGTAGTTGGGCAGGCCTTTGGCTGGCGGACTTTAACTTTGAAATTCACGGTTCCGTTGTTCATATTATCAAATATCAACCAGATCAACACGATGGTCTTGAGGATGTCATCGATAGTGATTCGATCGTTTGTTGCAAGCTTGATGCTTCTCTGGTGAATCATAGTATTGTCCAAATGTCTCGACACCTAGCTCGGAGTTCAGCGAATGATCCAATTTAGATCGATGCTCAATAGGAACTGGTTTTTGGACATGACTCATTCTTGTATTCTTGGTGTTTTTTTCCCCTTATATTCTCTATTATTATTATTATTATTATTATTATTATTATTATTATTATTATTATTATTATTATTATTATTATTATTATTA
>JBBMKE010000002.1:18047693-18066495 GCA_037834125.1 Lippia alba | reverse complement strand
GGTGTATATCCAACAAATATAAGTTTTAACACCATTTTAAAAGGTTTATGTGATTATGGTAATCTAGATGATGCTTTGTCTCTTAGGCAATTGATGCTCAAGAGAGGAGTTGGTCTTGATGAGGTCGGATATAATACGCTTATCCATGGTCTTTTCAGTAAAGGAAATTGTGATATGGCTCTGACATTCTGGAAACATGCTCTAGCGAAAGGATACATGAAATGTACTATTCTATACAACACGATGCTCAATGGATTATGTAAAATGGGAATGATGATTGAAGCCGAGCAAATTCTTGACAAAATGAAGGAATTGAATTGTTCAACAGATGATGTCACCAAGAGAATATTGATGGATGGATACTTCAGAGCTGGAGATATTGAAAGAGCTTTTCAGATTAAGAACATCATGGATAAAGATCAGGGTCACGCTTCCATTGAGATGTATAATTCGCTTATTAGTGGATTGTTTAGGGCAAATAATTCAGACAAAGTTTTGGATGTTCTTTCTGAACTTCATGCAAAAGGATTAAGCCCTAATATAATCACTTATGGAGCCCTTATCAATGGTTGGTTACAAGAAGGAAACCTGAAGAAAGCTTTTGATGCTTATTTTGAGATGAGAGGAAAAGGGTTTGCTCCAAATGTATATATATGTAGCACAATTATAAGTGGACTGAACAAGCTTGGTCAGAGTGATGATGCAAATATGATTCTCCAGAAAATGATCGATATAGATGTTGTCCCAGATCTTAAACAATTTTACAGACTTTTTGATTTCAATGCAGTTGAAATAAAAGCCCAAGACATTGCAAATACTCTTGATGAAAGTTCTCGAAGGAGCATCATTCCCAATAATATTCTATATAATGTAGTTATAGCTGGATTATGCAAATGTGGAAAGACTGATGATGCAAGAAAAATTATGAGTGATTTGTCACACAGAGGCTTCATCCCAGATGAGTTCACTTACTCTGCCCTTATTCACAGTGCCTCTGTTTCTGGTGCTGTTGATGAAGCTTTCCTACTGCGGGATGAGATGCTAGAATGGGGTCTTAAGCCAACTATAGTTACCTATAATGCTATCATACATGGCTTATGTAAATCTGGAAACATTGATCGTGCATTAAGACTTTTTCGTAAACTTCGATCCAAAGATTTGATTCCAAATGTTGTTACTTATGACATCTTGGTGAGTGGATGTTGTAAGAATGGGAACATAAATGCAGCACTTACCCTTACGGGGAGAATGGCGAAGGAAGGGATTGGTGCGTCAGTCAGAACGTATTCGGTATTTCTCAGTAGTCTATTGGAAAACGGTGATGTGGAAGGATACATGAAAGTTTTAGATGAAATACGCAATGCCGGCCTTGAAAATGAATTTGAAAGATATTGTGGACCATTTGAAGGTAATGTAGATTCTATCTTTTCTTATCATTTTATTTTTCTGTTTAAAAAGCATTGAAATGATTCCTGTTCAATCATGTAGGCTATGCTACTGAAGCTGTGGCTGTACGATAAGGGGAGATAATGCCATTCGTTTTGGAAAAAGGTATGATTTTGACAAAAATAGTGTGAGTTCGACAATTAATTATGTGTGATTTCTCCTTCAATGGGATGGGAGTTTGTGTAGTAAAATTTTTCATATTTATTTTGTTTGGTCTTATTTAACTTAAATGTAAAAATATCCATGTTTAATTGGAATGCAACTGCTCAAATATAGATATGATACTACTCTATCAAACTTCTTTGCTGGTTCCATCAGCCGAACTCGTTAACTTTTGTGCATTTCATTAGATTATTTTGTTCACTTCTTTTTTTTTTCTTATTTTTATTGCAGGCATCATCACATGGCCGAAACTCTCTGTTTCTCCAATGAACATATGGCCATCATTGTAAGGACCTCAGTGACCAAAATTTCCCTTAGTCTTCATCTCGCTTAGAGAAATGTTGCATTACTTTTGATGAAATTATTAAATAAGTACAAGATTGACATAGAACTTAAAAACAAATTACACAACTATATAGAGATTTGGACATTATGAAGATTTTCTTGTGTAGTTGCTGGTATTTGTGGCCTTGAGATTGAATGTTCCTGGAGCATGGCGAAGGCCGCACGTAATTCTGAAGATAGCTCAAGCCCACAATCTTGAGGATCAAAAGTATTAATTATTAAATATTTATAACAATCAAATCTAGTTTAACAGTTTAACTTTAAGAATAATCGTCTTTTTCCATGAGTCACGGACCGTGACTGATGGTAGAGAAAACCGGTAGTTTCCACTGTTCTGCTACCCTTTGCTAATAGGCTCGTCGTATAAACTGTAATAAATCTGGCTATTTTCACCATGTTTTACTAGGAATCTGAACTCAAATAATTGCTTTTTAACCACTTCACTTATTTGGTAATCACGGTGGTATTGAGGAAAGGGAGGACCTGAGGTCTGCAGCAATCAGAGACTTAAGGAAGAAACTGGAGTACTATCTGCTGAAATAGTGGTTCAGGTCTGTACCATTCTTCTTTTAAGCAAATCCTTTTGAGAAATCTGTACAATTAGGAAAATTAATCTGCCACTTCTTCATGTAGTCCATGTGCTTACTGTTTTTTGCGTGCAAAATTGTTCTAGCCTTAAAACTTTTACTTGCATTTACTGTAGTTACGAAAATAGAAAGAATTTTGTTTTTTCTTGGGATAATTGCACTGGCATGCCCTGAGGTTTGACTAAATTATGCAAACTTCCCCTAAAATACCTTGAGGCTTGGATAACTCATGCTACTATGGTTATGGATTAAAAGTGTAATGGACTTATATTTACTTATATTTACTGCTTTGGACTTGATGGCACCATCTTATTTGCCAAATAGACTACTAGATATTGCTGGTGACTGAGCAGAAACCTACGACCAGAGGAGGAAATCTATGATGGGCATGAGAATAGAGCCTTATAAATTGACATGCTATTTGAAATTACGGAAAGGTACTTGAAAAATAATTGTCTTTTGGGCTTGTCTGAAGTTTATTTTAGCCGGTGTTTGAAATAGCTCTTGCTTTTGGAGAGGTTAAAAGTACAAGTTCAGGTATTTAAAAAGTTGAAAGTGGTAAAAGTGATGCAGTGCTTGGAGAAAAAGTTGAGAAGCATTCTAAACAAATCTCTACGTTGTACAGAAATAACCTAGAACTGAAGCTAAAAGTTGTGTTTCCAGCTTATTATTTGTGCCTAAATAAAGAAAACTTATCTTACAAACACTTCCAAAGTAACAACAAAAATCAATAAATACAAAGTGTTTTTTTTTTCCCCTTAGTTTGCAAAATACTACCTCAGTTTCGATCAAATATTCTAATTTATTGTTAATGCATTTAGGTACTGAGTGGATCAGAATGACCAGATGAGATGATGCATGCTTGGCCGTGCCTGTGTCTTAATGGTATTTTCTCACACCTTGTCTTTATTGACTTTCGCCTGGTGTCTTGGCTTTTCTATTTTCTATGCGAGTTATATTATTACTTATCTGATATTAACAACTAAATATCCATCATTTCATGCTCTTCTCTGTTTTGCTTCACCGAAGCTGGGATCAATATGTCCACTCGGGAAGAGTCTTAGCATATTCTATGTATTATATGGTCATGATTGTTTTTTATGGGATTGTACTGCATTATGGTCTTTGTGTGTGTGTGTGTGTGTTTTTTTATATGATCTGAGTGACCATTGTGTTGGTGTAGCATGCATGTGTGATATCTTTAAATTATTGATTCTTTAAGGTTTTGCTTTGAATTATAAAGTTTGATTTCTTGATTAATCCCGTTATGGTGAATGAGGGGAAGATTTACGTTTTACTCTCGTAAATGTGTGTCTTGAATCATGGTTAAGTCCTACTATGGAGGAGTACGCTACTGTATCAGTCAATTCCGGATTTTCTTGAAATTGTTTCAAATTCTCCTGCCCTTTTAATTTCAGATGATAGAAAGCGCTATTTGTGAGTTGGATGAGAAAGGAAGGAGGCGGTGCTGTGATGAATCTATATCCCATTTTATGCAAACGAAACATGGCTTTGCCACCGGAGCATTTGGGTTTACTGGAACATCATCTTCGAAAACTGCATCAATCCGGAGATATGGTTTTCACCCATCGCAGGAGATTTATGGTGCTTCGAGACTCGCAATGCAATCTCAAAAGGTGAGAGGGCATCGGAAGGAAGAGAAACAAGAAAATGTAGTTGGTATCATCAAGAAAATTGTAGGTCGGAAGCATGTTTTCACATGTAAAATAGTGATAATTATATGTTTTTCCGCGACAACTTTTAAAAATATTATATTATGTATTGTCAAGTTTTTCATGTGAAAATTTCTAAAACACACCCGCTTAAAATCGTGTTCCAATGCAAAATGTTTAACTCAGTCGATTTGTTCGAGATGTTCTCTTCATTCTACTAGTCTTTTCGATAAAATATTACAATATATTCCTTTTACTCGATAGATCTTGAAAACTATCCCGAGCAGGTCTTTGCTCGGTCCTCAACTATGACGATGAGCTTATGTTCTCAACTATAAAAAAGAAAATAGGGTTAAACTAGGAGATACTCGTAATTATCCCATCTCAAATAGTCGTATATTTGCGCGCGCATTTCTTAATATTGGACAAGCCATATCCTAATTTGTTTATGTTATTTACTCATACACAAAATCTGAAACTGATCATTTATCCACCTAAACTGACAAACTGTGATCAAACTTCCCACCTTAATAAATCCTGATTTTCACACAGAGGTTGGCCGTTTCCCTCTTCACAATACACCCTCCTTGAAGTTCCTTTCCTCATCTAACGTATCTGAAACATCTTTTATTTGTCCCAAACCATAATATATAAATATGAATACGACGATGCAAAAGTGATACGATACTGATCCGGCCGAAATTCGATGGTCGAATGTACTCCGACTGGTTCACTCGAAATTTGTAATTTGGGAAGTACTCGGCGTAGTTGACCTGAAAGTTGGAACAGGAGAGTGAACTTGAAGGCCGAATAGGGACAGGAGGGGTTTTACCCTATGTGGGCACTCCGACGCTCAAGTCAGTATTCGAGTAATTGCACGTCGATTGTTTAGACTTAAGCATATTAAATGCGTGTGTTAAATGACATAAATGAGGGGGTATTTACACCTGAGGGTAGTGGTTGGCCACGTCCGAACGTGTGTCAGGTGCATTTAATGCTGTCCGTACGCTAGTACGGTCCGTCTCAGAGCATTTAATGCTGATGACGGCGCTAGGTGGGACCGCTGATGGCCCGAATGGGTATCGGCCATGATCGCATCAGTCGAATATGAATCGATGGATCCCTTCATCTGCTTTGGAATAGGGTGACGGTTCTGTGGACGGCCCTTGTTCGACCAGAACACCGGTCGATCGAGTCGACCATGGTGGTCCAGTGGGCCCCCGCGGGTGGTTTTTCCTCTCTCCTACGTGGCATCTTCTACCGCGTGGAGCCCGTCGAATGGGCCACGTGTCGCTAACGTGGGGTGGCAATTCTGGCCCACGTCATTAGCCCCCGATAGGCGGCGTCATGGGACACGTGGCATCCGCCTATTGAATCCCCGGAGTGGGCCCCAGAGTAATGATGGCGACGGTTCGCCTTCGGAGTTCCCGCCCAAACACTTCTATATATATGGCACTCCGATCATTTCATTTTACTCCTTCCTTAGAAGAAATTAGTGAGCCGGAGAGATCGACACATTCGAGCAGAGAACAAGCAACCTGAGACAAGAGAAGTCAGACTTTTAATCGGTGAGTTTTTCTACCCAACTTTCTCGATTGTAGTCTTCTTGCTTTTGTTTCTTTGAGTTTTCGCGTATAAGTGAGAGGTAAATCCCATCTCGACTTACATTCGACCACTTTCCCTGACACCGAACCCCTTGACCATTATTTCAAGGAGAAGATTCACCGAAAGGGATTTTTAGTCGAGTCGATCTGATCGAGTTATGGGATGTCTTCACACACTTCTGCTAATGCGGGAAGTTCGAGCGAGGAGTCTAGCTCTGGCTCTGAATCTAGTGTAGCGAGCTCACGTAGAAATGAGCCGAGGAATTCGAGGGAGGCCTTTGATGAAGAGGTTAATGTAATTAGTAGGACGATGGAATCAGGGGATAGGCACTCGACGTCTCTGTCCCATGTTGTAATCTCGGCCGAGCCAGTTTCTGTAGTGTACCCCGTGGACATGCGGTTAATCGATGAGGAGCAGCCATCTGGCTCGAACCAACAAGGATCGGACCAGAAAGATGATTCAATACACATTCCGTACGGCAAGAAGTCCCCCGACCGAATGCTTTTGAAGGACGTCCGGTTCATTACATGCAAAATTACTGATAGGATGCTTGCCGATCTTCACAACACACTATTCACTGGCTACCGGGTATTTCGACCATCCACTGGGCAAAGGTTGACCGACCCTCTCGAGGGATGCATAGCGATCCACTGGAAGCACGTCAATTCTGGATTTAGGGTTCCCATCGATGAAGTGACCCTCGAGCTTCTAAACCATTTCAACATCTGCCCGGCCCAGTTGATGCCGAATGCCTATGCGATGATAAATGGCATTCGAGTGTTGATGCGGTATTTCAAGATACCGATGGTCGGAGTTATAAAGGAGTTGTTCAAGGCGAAAATCTCGAAGGAGAAGTCTGGTTCTGGTTACGGCTTCGTGCAGATGTTTAAATCGAGCCATAAAATTATAACTTCACCGACTTTCTCGCATGGTGTCGAATGGAAGAGGTAGTTCATTTTCATCAAGAACAAGAAAGGTTGGCCCGGGCTGAATAATAGGATCTGGAACTGGAAGCCGAGTAAAACGTTTTCGCCGGGCGTCTCCAGATGGTCGAACGTGTTCATAAGGGACCTGCACAACCTTGGCGTCTTCGATTGTAAAAAGTTAATCGAAGAAAAGATGCTGGTTAATTTTGGCATAGATCTTGGGATCCCAAGCAGGAGATTTGATCCTGGTACCGAAATAGCCGAGCGTATCTGTCGGGCGTTGGCCTCCAACATTTTATAGTTTTTCTTCTTTCCTGTCGAACTTCGATCGAGTGCCTGTTTTAACCCCTTTTTCCGCGTTTGCAGATAAAGATGTCATGAGCAGTTTGAAGCAGCTGCTTGGAGATATGGCGGACCTCGACAAGGAAGAGGTCGTGGTCGAAGCAGCCAAGGCCGTAGCCCATCACAAAACAATCGATGCGCCCGTGGCCCGGCCCAGCAAACAGTCTCCACGTCTCCTCTGACTCAGACCAATCCACTGCAAACCCAACCCACAACAGCAACAGATGGCTCGACAACTCCAGCGGGCCCTGGAGCCAAGAGGAAGGAAAAGGCCCCGATCGATCCGGACGATAGGCGAAAAAGGTCGAAGAAGGACGCTCCGAAGACCCCTAGACCGATTGTATCAAGCAAGGGGAATGAGTACGCACAAGCTGGAGGCAGCAAGTCGAGAGGGACTGTCTCATCGTCGGATTTTCCGGCTGCCCCATCGATAACCGAAAAGACGCCGGCACCATTTTCTCTTGAAGCGATTCTAAGGCGAACCGTGCGTTCAAAGCCCCCGAAGCTGATGTTGCCGACTTCTTCAAGATGCTGAAGATTTCTGACCCTCACCTGCCCAGAGGACTTTCCCTCAAGAAAGATGATGGCTCATATCGTCGCCTAGGCTCTCACCCTCGGGATGATCGAGTAGTTGGTGCTGTCTATAATAGTTTACAGACTCCCATCGATCACCGTTCGAGGTGGTAGATGGCGGTCATCGAGTTTGAGATGAGCACTGCCATAAAAGCTGTCGGGGTAAGTTCCTATTCTGCAAGTTTTATTGTAACTTGGAGATCGAATTCATCTAACCGACAATCCCGTGCAGTTCATCCACGATCTGTTTCATATCAGTCGACGGGCCCAGGTGTACAAAGAGGGGAGAGCCAAGCTGGAAGCGAAGGCTTCAGTCGACTCGAAGATTGAGGTGCTGAGGAAGAAGGTCGAGGACTTAGAAATGGATAAAGCCATACTAAGTTCGAGACTGGAGGAGGCTGAGAAATCGAGGGATGAAGCAGCAGGAAATGCCGAAGTATTCAAGGAGTAGCTCGATGAAAAACTGAAGGAGCTGGTCGAGGTGCAAGAGGAGCTTGACGCTCAGTCGATAAAGGCGATTGATGCCTTCAAAAATGGAGAATCATCAGGGCAAGTGGTGGGTGCTCGAAAGGTGATCGGGCGAATTCAAGAAGTCCTCTCGCAGATCATGGCCGACTCGGTGTTGTACGGCATATACAAATTCATGAAATATCCCGCTTTCAAGCAAGCCACTGTGCCATTCGGAATTCGCGACATGAAGAAGGGCTTCGAGCTTTGTTTGGCTCAATATCGTACGGCCGGCTACATTTCGGAGAGTGTTAATCGTTCAAGAATTGGACTCCGATGCCCGGACCCTCGACCACCTCCTCCACTCGAAGAAGCTGCTTCTGCTGAAGAGATCGACTGGAAGGAGCATGAATTCGGCTTCACTATCGACCTGGCTAAATCTATATGTGCCAACCGCCCGAAGGATCCGGACAAACTGCCCCAGGTGGTTGATATCAGCTCCTTGAGAGAGTCGAGGCTCCTGAAAGAAGTTTTCCCCGATATGGAATTCGAAGATGAGCCGGAGGCCGAGGTAGAGTCGGAGGAGGAGCTCGATTGAAGGCTGGTTGTTGAGGCCTATAGCAGTCTTTGGAATGTTTGCTTTATATTTTCAAGTTTTTGTTGTTCGTTTTCTTTTCGCACCAAGTAGTTTGTCGACCCGGGGTGGCCGACGAGTGTTCCCAATTGTAAAATCCAAATTGTTTAACTCCACAGTCGACTTTCATAGTCGGCTTTTATTTATTAATGAAATTTTATTTCTATCTTTTTGCGCGAGGATTTCGTCATCCTTCTTTTG
The DNA here is from genome assembly GCA_037834125.1 of Lippia alba. Taxonomy (NCBI): domain Eukaryota; kingdom Viridiplantae; phylum Streptophyta; class Magnoliopsida; order Lamiales; family Verbenaceae; genus Lippia; species Lippia alba. The sequence continues at coordinate 18,057,554 of JBBMKE010000002.1, read as the reverse complement.
TTTTTTACTAGTTATCAGCCAAACTATTTAACTCAAAAGGTAGAGTATGATAGTCAGATAATTCGAGTATTCTTTATTAATAGAACACAACAAATCGATACAATGGTTCAAGCATAGAATCTTCTGAGGTTATGCACATTCCACGATCGAGGCACTTGCAAGCCGTCCATTTGTTCAAGGTGATAGACATGGTTCTTCCCGATTTCAACTATCCGGAAAGGGCCTTCCCAGTTCGCATCGAGTTTTCTGACGTGTCTTGTTACGTCGACTCTTTTGAGGACCATATCTCCAACTCAGAATTTTCAAGGGCGTACATTCTTATTGTAGCCCCTGGCCATAGAAGCTCGATATTGCTGCATTCGCCTGTATCCTTGCTCCTTTTTTTCTTCGATTGTATCCAGCTCGAACTGCCGATTTTCTTGGTTCTGTTTGGCTTGGAAATGGGTTACTCGAGCGGTAGGATGGATCAATTCCGCCGGGGACCATTACCTTGGATCCATAGACCATCGAAAAGGGTGTTTCCCCAGTCGCTGTTCGAGGGGTTATTCGATAGGCCCATAGCACTTCGTCGAGTTCTTCGACCTAGTTGCTCTTGTTGGCCTCTAGTTTGGTCTTCAAATTTTGCACGATAGTCCGATTAGTCACCTCGGTCTGCCCGTTCGCTTGAGGGTGGCCGACGGAGGTAAATCTCAAGTCGATCCCCAATTTGGCACAATACCGTTTGAATTGCTTGCTTCGAAATTGGGGACCATTGTCGCATATCAAAACTCTAGGCACTCTGAATTGACATATGACATTCTTCCAGAGGAAACGGGTCACACCAATAAATGTGGTTTTATGGACCTATGCGGCCTCGACCCACTTGGTGAAATATTCCACACATACAATCGGGTATCGGTGTTGTCGTGGGGCTAGGGAAAATGGCCCAACAATGTCGATTCCCCACTGATCGAAGGGCCAGAAGATCTCGATGGGAATCATTTCGCCTGGGTGTTGATGGACGAGCTTGGCGTGCTTCTGGCAGCTCGGATATTTTCTCGCGAAGTGTACCGCATCACTTATGATCGTCGGCCAGTAGTACCCCGCTCGACATACTTTCTTTGCTAAAGCCCGACCGCTCGAGTGATTTCCACAAGATCCAGAGTGAATTTCTTCGAGGACTTCCTTGGCTTGTGACGGTCGTAAGCATCGCTTGGCGAGTTCTCGGAATGACAATTTAAACAGTAGACCATTCGAATCTATGGCGTAGCTCGCGGATCGAGCTATTAGCCAGCGCTTTTCCGCTTGGTCTTCTGGGAGAGGTAATAAACAATTTCATCGAGCCAGGACGGCTAGGCCGGGTCGATGCTCAAAACCTCCGAACAGGTGTCGATTGACCGTGAAGTATTTGAGAAGAACGTAATCGACCTGTCACTTGTTCCTCCTAGCCCATTGGCCACCTTTGAGAGCGCATCGGCCCTTTCGTTCTCTTCTCAGGGGATCTGTTCGACTGAAAAATTCCTGAATTTCGATGCCCATAATTTAACGAGATCAAGGTATTTCACCATCGACTCTTCCCTTGCTTCGTACGTTTCGTCGATCTGACTTGCAACTAACTGTAAATCCGTTAGAGCTATCAAGTCCTCGACTCCTTGCTCTTTAGCCATCCTCATTCCTGCGATGAGGGCCTCGTACTCGGCCTCATTGTTAATTGCCGGGAACTCCAGACAGACGGCAAAATTGAGCTCGTCTCCTTCTGGGCTTCGGAGGCATACGCCGGCTCCTCCCCCGGACGAGGCCGAAGAGCCGTCGACCAAGAGGGTCCAACGGCCCTTAGCCTTAGTCGCGGTCTTGGAGGGCATCTTTTCGACTAAAAAGTCGACCGGCACTTGCGCTTGGTACGCCATCCTAGGTTGATACGTCAGATCGAATTGTCCTAGCTCTATAGCCCACTTGGTTAATCGACAGGAACAGTCTGGCTTATCCATAACTTGCCGTAGGGGTTGATCAGTGAGAACCGTGATAGAATACACTTGGAAGTAGGGCTTAAGTCGCCGGGCTGTGTGGACCAGACCGAGAGTGAATTTCTCAATTTCGAGGTACCTGGTCTCTGCCCCATGCAAGACTTTGCTGACATAATAGACCGGCATGTACTTTCTATCGCGGATGGCGACCAAGACCGAGCTCACGGCATCATCGGAGACAACCAGGTACAAGAAAAGAGTTTACCCTGCTCGGGCTTCACGAGCAAGGGAGGCGACTCGAGGTACTTCTTTAGCGCCTCAAATGCCTACTCGCACTCCTCGGTCCATTTGAAGTCTTTAATATTTCTTAGAATTTTGAAGAACGGGAGGCTTTTGTCGTCCGATCTAAATATGAATCTATTCAAGGACACAATTCGGCCGACCAATCGTTGTACTTCTCAGACCATTTTGGGGCACTCGACGTCGCGGATTGCAATACTCTTCTCTGGATTCACCTCGATTCCACACTGACTAACCAAGTATCCCAAAAACTTTCCTCCTCCTACTTCAAAAGTGCATTTTCTTGGATTGAGCTTCAAATTGTACTTTCGCAAGAGATCGAATGTCCGACTAAGGTCAGTCAAGTGTCGCTCGACTTAGGTGATCGGACTATCATATCATCCACATAAACTTCTATCGACTTCCCGATCTCGCCTTCGAAAATCCAGTTCACTAGCCTCTGATAGGTAGCCCCCGCGTTCTTGAGTCCGAGCGGCATTACCTTTAAACAGTATATGCCTTTCGAGACGACAAAGGCGGTCTTGCTCTCGTCTTCGGGTGCCATGAAGATCTGATAGTAGCCTTGAAAGGCATCCATCATACTCAACATCTCGCACCCAGCTGTTGAGTCGACCAATGATCAATACGGGGCAGAGGGTAAGGGCCTTAGGATAGACTTTGTTTAAATCGGTGAAGTCATTGCACATACGCCACTTTTTGCCAGCTTTGGCGATGAGGACGACGTTACAAAGCCACTCGACGTAATTGGTTGGAACGATATATCCTGCGTCCAGAAGTTTGTTAACTTCTCATTCAATAATTTTGTTTCTTTTGGCAATTTAATTGCGGAGCTTCTATTTAACTGGTTTAAAGGAGGGGTCAACATTGAGATGATGCACAATGATCGACGGGTCGATCCCTACCAAATCGTTCATGCTCCAGGCGAAGACGTCCGCATTATCTTGCAGGAATTGAATAAGCAAAACCTGCTCCTTCTCCTTTCCTGGCTCGGCTACACCGACGTTGGTGACCTTTTCGGTCTCCCCAGGTTGTAGCGGTATTTGGACTGTTTGGCTTGAGGATTCAACCCGAGAGGCCATTTTGGCCTTTCTCTCGGCCTTCCTCCGTCTCTTGTTTGCCCTCATAGAGACTCTGACTGGCCCTCCTGGGTCAGTGCTATCAAAATCCTCGATCTCGTCCTTACTGTCGTTGGGTAAATCCAGCACTGGGAGTATCCATTGATCCGGCAATTTAATATTTTCCATAGAGATCGAATAACACGACCAGGCTTTTGGACCATCACATCTCAATTCCCCTATCCCAGCCGGGGTCGGAAGCTTGATCAGTTGGTGATAGGTCGAAATCACAGCTCTAAAATTGATTAGCCCGGGCCTGCTGAAAATTATGTTGTACGTGGATGGTTGGTTGACGACTAAATACTCTACTTCGACTATCGCCCTCTTAGGGAGAGTTCCCATGGAGGTGATCAATTTTACTCGACCTTGGGGGTATACTTCGGAGCCCCCGAAACCGGTTAGCGGTGTTTTCAATGGTTCGAGTTGAAGTTTTTTAGTATGGTTAGAGTCGCGAGGTAGATAATATTCACAGAGCTTTCATTATCAATGAGGGTTTTAGATACAGCATAATTAGCCACGTCGAGCGTGACCACCATCGGACAACTAGGCGTTTCGCCCTCCCGTGGTGGCTGGCCAACGAGGTCCTTGTTACTAAAACTGACCTCCTGATCTACCCAGCTATTACCTTGGTCGACCTCCATGATTTCGTAGGGCCCGTCGTAGCTCCTTTGGGCTTCTCTTCTTGTCCTCTTTCGAGCCGACTTGGTGTCTCTGCCAGCGGGCCGCCTGGCTATCATCTTGATTCTCCCAAGGTATGGAAGATTTTGTTCTCACTCTAACAGTTGCTTCGCATCGCGATCCCTCGGCAGACTCCGCTCTCTTCTTCCTCGGCTCGAACAGCGAGCTCGTCGAGCCTCTTGACAAACTCCTGTAGATACCCACCCTTGATTAAGCGTTCGACTTCGTCCTTTAGGGCAAAGCATTCTGAGGTGGCGTGGCCAGTCTGCCGATGGAAATGACAATACTTGGGTGAGTTCATCATCTCTGCGGTCTCCTTTATCGGCCTTAGAGCGTTGAATAGGTGTTTGGGGGCCACACTATACACCTCCTCGATTGGTCAGTTAAGGGGGGTATAGTGCTTCTTCTAGCTTGATGCGGGGCCCTTCTCTGTCTTGCCCTTGGAGTCTCTTCTCGACTCGGATCTGCTCGACTAAACCCGGGCTGGCTGACTACCAATTGAAACTGTCACCGGGGTAACTTGGTTGGCCGTGCGCACCTCCTCGAGCCTCATCCAGTCACTTTCTATCTCCAAGACCCAAGCGATCGAGTTCGAATTCTCTCGGACTATCTCGTCGGCGCAGCCTTTGTCCCTAAGGGCGCCGTAATGGGTTCTCACAAGCATATCCATGCTCGACGTCTCAGCCTGTACTGCCGCTCGAGAGAACCGCGTGAAGAAATCTCTTAAAGACTCCTCATCCTTCTGCAAGATGCTGTAAAGGTAGGTGGAAGGGAGTTTATCTTCTTTGACTGAGGAAAAGTGAGCGATAAAGTCATCAATCAGATCATCATATCTCTCGATGCTCCGGGCCGGCAACCTTGAGAACCAATCTTGTGCAGCTCCTACCAAAGTGGTAGCAAAAATCTTAGCCCGGATATGAGGGGAATGCCCGAACATACTAACCTCGATCTCAAAATGGTCAACGTGGCGTTCCAGGTCGGATGTGTCGTCATAGTGCGGCAGATTAGTTAGCATCTTATCCTCCGCCATTGCCCGATCTTTACTAGCTGGATTTTTTGGTGGAGGAGCATTGGGCCCCTGCAGCCCTTCTTCCTCATTCGACCTTTTATCGGCCCGAAATTGGCCTCTTGGTTCTATTGAACCACCTCAGCAAGATGCTTTCCTCGATCCGCCCCTTGCCACTAGCCGGGGCCTGGTGGTGGGGGCGGACCGTAGTAATTGTGATAATATGCTAGTGGAGGCGCGTATCCCTAATACTGAGGCGGGGAATACCCATAATGAGTCGGTGGTGGCCCATAGGCGGCCGGGTATTGCCCGGGCGTAGGAATTATCGGGCTGGCTCTTGGTATTTTAGGGAAGACTAGAGCACGATTTTCGGCCGCAACCGCAATAGCTTCAACCTGGCACTTCTCTAGGTAGTCATCCAACTCGGATGGATTGCATATGACTGGAGGAGGGATTGCGCTACACTCCGAAACATGAGACGGGCCTGCTGGGACAATGGAGGTGTCCGGAGGCCGAGGGATTCTTGCACCATCGGCGAATATTGTTCTGTTGCGTAACTCCATCTGATCAAGTTTGGCTTTTACTCTGAGTTTCCCACAGACTGCGCCAAAATGATCGTGTCGAAATTCGGTGGTCGAATAGGACTCGACTAGATCACTCAAAATTTGTATTTTAGCAGGAACTCAATGAAGTTGACCTGAAAGATGGAACAGAAAGTGAACTAAAAGGCCGAATAGGGACAGGTAGGTTTTATCCTATGTCGGCACTCCGACGCTCAAGTCAGTATTCGAGTAGTGGTACGTCGATAGTTTAGACTTAGGTGTATTAAATGCGTGTGTTAAATGACATAAATAAGGTGCTATTTAAATGTTGCCCGTACGCTAGTACAGTCCGTCTCAGAGTCATTTAATGCTGGAGACGGTGCCTGATGGGGACCGCTGGTGCTCGAATAATGATCGACTGGATACGCTCTAGTCGAATATCTCTCGACTGGCCCCTTCAGCTATTTTAGGAAAGTGGTGGCGAATCTTTGGTCGGCCTTAGTTCGACTGTACCTCCCTGTCGAGTCAATCGACTGAGGAGAGACGGTGGGCCCCTGTGGCTGGCTATTCTCCCTCTCCTACGTGGCGTTTTCTGCCACATGGAGCTTGCCAAATGGGCCACGTGTCGTACACGTGGCGTGGCGGTTTAGGCCCACGTCAAGTAGAATTGTACGAATGTATGTAAGAATTTTATGTATATGTTATCATAATTCGAGACAGGCTTTTAGGGAATAGATTGAACCCGTGTGTATGATTTATGATTTATGTATGGAATTTCGGGACTAGGTATTTATGCTAGTTGAACCCATTTTTGCTGCTAATCGATTTTGGCTATATGAATCGCTTCCACATTTGCATGTTTTGCTCTTATGTTTTTGGTTTCGAAGTTTTAGTTCCCGCCTGGCATAGTGAGTGAGTTAGTCTCCGTTCGCTGTGAGCTTGGTTCATGTATGAATTTTTCATTTCATGTGTGGATCGGGCTCATAGTGCGGGATTGTGACACCTCTTGTTCCGGGTATTACACAATATTTGATTGTAAATTCATAATTATTACATTTATATATTTATAATTGTCAAATCTCAAGAAAAGTTTGCCTAATTAGACCAACTCAAGATATTATTCCTATCTTCTCTCTCGCCCTTTTAGACAACCCAATTGAAACATGCATGATGCAAACATATACAAGATTACTTGGCCCGTTTTGAAGTTAAAAAAAACCACATTCTTATCATCTAGTCAAAAAGGGTCACATTTCCAAGTACTATTTGGTGAATTTTGGACCATTAATGTACATCTTATCATTGAAGCACAACCACCAAAATATTTTATATATTTCCATACTTCTGTCTTTTCAAGCCCGGTTAGAACGATGGTGGAAAATTTTAACGAAAACTCACTTCCTTTATTAAAACGTAACTAGCAAAGTACACCTTCTGAATACACATGTCATTAAAGAAAACATGTAGTAATATCTGCGAAATGACAATGCATGGACAATCTCAAATCATTATTATGAGTACTACTTCTCATTAAAGTTTCATTTGCAGACGTATCAATCTTAATTACAACAATCCGACTAATAGCTAAAACTCAGATTAAATTAAATTAACTTCCAGATGCACAACAAAATTCTGATAAGCACAGCTCAAAGGCCTATTCCTAATTTTACATATTTCCACACTTGTTTGATGAGCCTACGTGAGTAAACGTTTTCAATGTTCTCGTAATTTTTTTATTTTGTAGGTAAGACATTTTCCTACGAATTCTGTAAATATGCATAAAAGAATGTAGAATTTTATAGCTTATACGGAATATACCAATCTTGATTATGTGACGTGAATTTGTTACGCTTATCTTCTCGTATGATTAGAATATACGAATACGTTTTTTGTTTGATCTATCTGGTTAAAAAATTTTTAAAAAAATTGTATCAACTTTTTTTTTATAAATGCAAACCCCAGAAGGGGAAATATACTAAATCAACTGAAATTAAAAGTTACAAAGGAGTCATAAAAAAAAAGTAACGCAGGTTCAAGGTTGCAATTCTAGCAAATTTGTGGGCAATCATACTTGCTCCACGTCTAATAAAATATAAAAGTATTCATCCTCAAAATTAGATTTGATATTTACAAAAACCGTGAGAATATAACCAACAAAGGAGACTACTATCGCGCTTGCAAATTTCTGATTTCCAGTGCTTACAGATCTAGTCCTTTGACTCGTGATCAGATGTGTCTCCGTTTGATTTGATCATAAAGTAAAGGCAACCATCAGTAAGTACGTAGCAAAAGAAACCACCCTGCGATTAAAGAAAAGAATAAAGTAAAAACAACTTTCATTCGAGAGAATAATAGCTCTCATACAAGAGGAAAAACTACTCTCATATGAGAGGGACAACTTAAAAACATAGAAATAAAGAAAAAAAATACAGATCAAGAGATTCAGATCTCCAAAAAGATATAAATCTCGTTGGAATTCAAATCAAAAAATCTAATTTTGAAGAATATTTGGGAAGAAAAGACGGCTCTTAAATTGGTATCAACTTAAAAATCAAAGAATGTACCAATAACACTCCAAAGTATAATATTAATTATTAATTGGAAATATATATCACTATTTTCAAATGACAAACTATTTGTTTTTAGGAAATTTATATTTAACTACTTTGCATTCATCTATCTAAATCAAAAGCCAACAGGGGTTGGTTCAAGTGGTAATTGGATTCATTCCTAAGGGTGAGATCCTGGGTTTGAATTCCCGTTTTGGGTGTGCTTGTGTATAAAACATTAAAAAAATTAAAAAAAACTATCTAAATCGAAAATTATATTTTAGTCCATGTAAATCTTGTTTGGTTTGACATACCTAATGAAATTTTTAAAAGTACACATATATCCCTAACATTTTGTATGAATATATGATAAAAACTACAAAATCGTCTTTAAAGTTCATAATTATAAATAAAAGAATCTCTATAAATTATTAATTTAACAACACACTCTTTTGAATCACAAATTAATTAAAAAAATTGAAAATATTTTTAGAATGACGTAACGAAATTCCAACCGAGGTCATTAATCATAAATAATTTTAAAAAGTTAGGGATTAAAATTAATTTTTTTATTTAAATAAATTATGTTGCAATTACACCTAAATATGAGGCCGTAAAATGTGATTCACCCTTGTTTTTAAACCACATCCTCAAGAGTTAGAACATTACTATCAATAGACAAAGGAGAAAAAGGAAACATGAAAATGGTGCTAATGAAAGTGAAAGCAAACTTTCTCTACTAAAATACCCTTTACCTTTACCTTTACCTTTTTCTAAAAGCTCAACATTGTGATTATTGTCACACATGGAAGAAAGAGAGGCATATCATATATATATACTCAAAACAGTAAAAAAATTTAATTAGTTATATTATATATAAATATATTATGTTTATTATATAATCCATCAAAATGAATTTATAAGGGACGGCTTTTTTAATTCTTTAAAATGTTAGAAGTTTGAATTTTACTCTAAGAAAAGAATTCATGAAGAAAGTTTTACTTGTGAACCGCAAAAATTCTGTTAAGTGAAATATAAAAAAGATAAATATCAAATCAATTATATAGAACAATTCATGTACTATATACCATAAAATTTGAAAAAATAGAACACAACGATGATAACGTTCTCACTGATTGTCGGGTACCAAATATTTTCGATATCGAATTCGGTTCCAAAATCTCCTTCCCGATCCCAAATTTTCCGACCCCAATTGTTATGAATTTGAACTTTTAGTCCCGCACCCACCCCTTAAATCAATGCTTTTATTTCATTTCAAATATATGATACTCATGGTACGCGAACGCAATTATCATGGTGCGATTATCTAATGTAATAAAATAATAATTTTAAAAATATCTAGATATATAATATTTCTTATTATATTATCAGTTATCACCATGTATATATTATATGAACAGTACCCAAAAGTTTATAAACGGGGCCATCGCTATCATGCGCCACGGAGTCACTATCCCATCTTTTCTACCTCAAAATTTTTTATTTCTTTATTTATTTTTTCTTAAAATTTACTTTACTACATTTCAATTATTTCTCTCATTCCATATTTTCCATCTCCTTCACTCTCATAATTTCCACTCTCTCTGTCTGTCTCTCTCTAGGTCGGAAAATACATAAATCCATTTTTTTGGGGTTATTATTATTATTTCAATCACTTTTGGAAGCTTAATTTGCACAGTAATTCTTCTCCTGCCGGAGTTTATCCGC
>JBBMKE010000002.1:18035905-18047593 GCA_037834125.1 Lippia alba | reverse complement strand
CAAAACTAAGAGCAATGGCGGGAGGTATTTCGATCCTAAAATTCCGCTGCGTGTGAATTCATGATTAAAATTTATTGCATGAATTCCTATGATTATGCTTACAGTGAGTGCTGGTCTTGGCAACAGTAATAACACGTATGCAGAACTTTATGCACTCACTTTTGGTATAAACATGGCTCTCACGCTGGGGATGACAGAAATTTGGGCAGAAAGCGATGCACAGGTAATCATTGACATGACGAAACGGGGCACTGCAGGGGATTGGAAGCTCTAGAGGTTACTGATGAATTTTAATGAGCTTTGCAGTAAAATAACTGTTGTGCTAACTAACACTTTTCGTGAGGGAAACTCTTTAGCTGACAGGTTAGCGAAAAAGGGTGCAGAAGACCAATCGCAATAGACATACCCGGAGATGGATCTTCCACCAATTGTAAGAGGTATAATACGTACCGAAAAATGGGGCTTGCCAAATCTAAGATTAAGATGATCATGAAAACCATCTATGGTGTTGGACTGCCACGCCATAATCTGGCAGGTAATAATTCTTGGCGATGCCTTCTCACGGTTTTTTTGCACAATTTTAGGATCATAGGTGTTTCGCCTGTTTATAACATTTATCATAGGGCTATGATCGCTCGCTTGGTTAACTTTATTGATTCCAAACTTGGTCCTCGGAGGACGAGGAAAGTGTTTTCCTGGTTGCAGGTTAGCAGAATTCCCACCGACATGCTGGATATTATCGTCTACAACAAAATTTCCCCTTCGGGGATAGCATGTAACTATGTAATTGACGGGTTCACTGTTTCTACAACGAATTCCAAGATCAAGCATCCCAAGGACGCCACGGTTTCTGGTATCAAGGGTCGCTTTTATCGTACTTCCTTGCTGAGATGGAGAAGAGGACTTGGTTGTACTTCCTTGCAGAGATGGCGAAGAATGCATGGACCTAGTAACATTTATGCTAGATGTAAACATTATGCCTTATTGTGCCCTATTTACATTGTTTATATTACGGGTAGGCATTTCACTTACTTAAGTACTTTAGATCCTTGGATTAATGCGCACTGTATCTATTCCTCTTCGTTGATCAATAAAGGAGGTGAGGACCTCGCTTAAAAACCTCACGGTCCCTCGACCGGTTCCCCCCAAAAAAAAAATATAATACGAGAGACATCATTAAGTGATATAATTTAACAGTTCGTTACAATGCTACGTTAATCATAAATCTCAAGTTTGAGTCATTAAAAACTCAATTATTATAGATAAGAAATATTTTGCAACTTAAGTAATCCGTTTGGAGTTAACCCATAAAAATGAATTATAAAAAAAAAATACGTATACGAGTCAAATATAGGGTTAAGTAGTTTGAAGAATGGCGTCGACTAATTAAATGAAAGATGTTGACTTGGAGAATCCATGTGCTTGTTTTCTAATGCCACCGAGTCACCGACACAACACCTCTTCCCTCTCAAAATATTATTTTTCATACTTTTCTCTCAATTTATAGATTGAAAATAATGTTACCATATATATTTTCTTATAACAACAACAACAACAACAACGTGATTCATCTTATGATACGAGGGTTTTGGTTCAAATTACTTAAAATTTTCAGGGCATAAGAAATTAATATTGAATTAATATGGTGAAACCAATATGTTTTATTAATTCATCAACTTAGTTGTAAGAATTTTTTTTAAATATAAAGTCGTAAAAAAATGTTATATATAACTCTATCGTTTTGCAAAATAATGATATTTGATCGAAAGTTGCGTAACCATTATTCCACAATACAGGCTACCAAAAATAAAAATAAAAAATCCAGAATATATAAATTTTTAGTAAAATTAACATATCAAAAAGTACACAAATCCAGGATATGAAAATTTTGACTAAATTAATATATAGAAAAGTTGAGTATCTGAAAATTGGAAATAATAAATTTTTTATTATTGCTGAACTACTGAACTACACACGTAATTATTATTATTATTTATTATTTATTTTTTTTGAAAACTACACACGTCATTTAAATATGTTATATTTAGGGATTTGATTAACAAAAACAAATTTCTATATTCTTGTTTTTTCTCCAATTAACACAATACAACACGTCATTTGATTATGTTGTATTTGGAGATTTGGTTAACAAAAATAAATTTCTATGTTCTTGATTTTTTTTCCTATTATCATAATATAACCAAAATTTATGATGCATGAATATTTTTAAAAAATATCATTTTGTAATGTCAGATATTTGTGTCCGACACTTTTTAGGTAGAAAATTAAAAAAAAAATTGTGTCACTATACCCGTGTCGTATTCGTATTCATATTCATATTTCATAATTTTTTTTTTATTCACATACATCTTAGTGAGATTGAAACTCAAAATATTTAATTGAAGAATGAATTCATTAATTATTTGAACCAATCTTAATAGTCTAAAAACTAAAAAAACTTAATTCCTTCTATTAGTATCTTCTATTAGTATAGTTCGGTATGAAAAGGACTCTGCTGCTCTCCTTCACATCTTCCATTAAAATATTATTAAGAATTTTCTGTCCTTCCGCACCCCATGAAAAATGACATTTTCATGAAACCAAAAGTATTTATAAAAATTAAAAATTAGGCTTTTTTTTTTTTTTTGCTAAAAAACAAAATGCTTTTAGTCATTTTTTGTCCATTTCACAAACTATAGTACATTTCTAGTGCATCAACATTTCTAAAACTATTACTTTATTACATATGTCTTTGTTATGTTGAACATCTATTCCATATTTTTCATATAAAAAATTTAGAAAATATTTTAGATAATTGTATTTATATTATGTAATATCCGTGCATCTTTAACTACACACTAAACTAAAGAAGCTATTTGCGTCTAACCGATGGTAATAAAATTATGAACCCATGGATTAAAGAACCATAATAACGTCCATGCGTAGAGAATCCAATCTAATACAAAAATACCCTAAAGTCAAAGCACACTAAAACTTACATCATCACCTCAAATATATCAATTAAATACAAGAAATCAATATTTAAATAATTACATACAACCAATATTAGTTGTCCCATGTTGGACATAATTACAAGGACAGCTCGTAGCGTGACTTGTACCACCTCCTTTATTCCATCTTCAAAATCCAAAATTAACCATTCTTTAAAAATAGTGTTTTTCAATGAAAATATTTATAAACTTTTTATATCTACTTGTATTTAAATCCTATCCATTTCTCATTTGATTCTTCTTGTAAATTATTTTCACATCATACATTATATTCTCATTAACTGTTAGTGGCAAACGACTCAAATATAAGATGTCTGATTAATTTAGCTAAGTATAATCACCGTCAAATCATTATATCTTGGTAATTTATAAAAACAACAATAATAAAACTCAATGTAAGTTGAAAAATAGCAAACATAATTGTTTTTAGCCCCAAAATAAAATGAAATTAGTCTAAAAAAATTCAAGAAATCTTATTTTGGAAGAAGTAATCATCATTACAAACAGAAAATATGAATGTCGAAGAAGATCTAACTATACCATTGATCATCGTCATGGAGAGGCCAATCAAGGACAAAATTTACAAACCGGAAAAAATTCCCCTCCAGAAATCTCTTTATATCCACGATCTATACGTATATATGATCTTTCAGGTGTATCTACACATGTACGTATTCCCACATATAGATACACCCCATCCCTCTCTGTACATACACTTTCACGAACATCCCGCCATTGATGGACCTTCAAACTCACCTCCGCGACCCCAAAAAACCCTAATCAAGAAACCAACACCTTCACTCGCAATCTCGATGAATTTCTTGTTTTTCAAGAATCGAACGAATATGGAGGTTTCAGCAGATCATAAGGCGCCCATAACGCATCCAATGGACAAGGTCTACTCGCATCAAGCCTCGCCCATGGCTTCCCCTTTCCACTCCAATGCAACAAGCTAACCGGGCCGGGATGCAAATCCCGGCAAAGTCCCCGGAAATTATCGCCACCGAGGCCGTGCTGGTTCCAGCGGTGGTCGACGGGGGCGATTTTCCCTGCGAAGACGAGCAAGAACGGCGGCAGGGAACCCAATTCGTAGATCCTCATCCGCTTCTGCAACTCCATCCACTCCTCGATCTTCGCCGTGTAATCGCCGGCGCGCCACCGCCGGAGATCGATCACCATCACGCCGGTGTTGAAGTAGCACGCTTTCCGGTCGGCGAAGGTGAGGGACAATGACGGGTTGACCCAGAAAGTTGGCGTGAAGTAGGATGTGAAGTTTGCGTTGCAGTACTCCGGCGCGGCGAGGACGGCGTGGCCGCCGAGGGGGGTGGCGGCGAGCTTGGCGATGTCGTCGACGAGGACGAGGTCGGAGTCGAGGTAGACGACGCGGCGGACGCACGGCGGGAGGAGGGCGGCGAGGTAGCTGCGGGCGTAGTTGAGGGGGCAGTCGAGGGCGGAGCGGATGGAGGTGGAGATCAGCCCGGCGACGTGGGCGTCGTGGAAGGGGTAGATGCGGAATTTGAGGTAGGGGAAGGAGGCGGAGATGGTGGCGCGTAGGAGGGACGCGTCGGCGGAGGCGGAGGCGACGAAGTGGAAGAAGACGTTTTGGGGGCAGGAGGTGTGTTGGAGGGTGGAGAGGATGGCGGCCATCGAGCCGCGGATGTAGGCGGTGTCGAGTGTCATTGCAACGTGGACGCCGGCGGCGGAGCAGAGGGGGTCGCCACCGTGGGCGGCGGAGGCGGGGCGGCAATCGGGGGAGTTGTAGAATTTGGGGGCTTCGCGGAATTGTTGTGGGATTGGGGTTCGAACATTTTCTTGTGTTGAGAGAGAAGTGGTGAGGAGAGTGAGGAAGAGGAAAGAAAGGAGGTGTAGTTTGGACTTCATGTGGAGGGGTTCTAGATTTTGGGTTTGAGGGAGGAGTGGGATTTATTTCCTTAAGAAGGGGGGTTTGGGGGGTGGTTGGAGACTTGGTTTGTGGATTGAGTTTGAAGTAAAATAAACAAATTGATAAAGAAGAAAGAACACGGTTTGGTACTTTAAGAAAATGGAGGGTTTTGCCTTCGGGGCAATTTGTTATCGAATATAAGATTCAAATCTTATAGGCTATAGCGCGTAGTGATCGAATATCATTTTTTAGTTCAACAAGAATTTTAAAAGTAATTTTTTTGTAAGGATTATGGG
The DNA here is from genome assembly GCA_037834125.1 of Lippia alba. NCBI lineage: Eukaryota > Viridiplantae > Streptophyta > Magnoliopsida > Lamiales > Verbenaceae > Lippia > Lippia alba. The sequence goes on along the minus strand of JBBMKE010000002.1, from coordinate 18,042,404 downwards.
AGAACATATATATATCTCCGTTAACAAGTTATTGAATATTTAATTTAGATCTTTCAACTAAATAGTTGGATTAGAATATGAGAAATTTTTAGAGTTGACGATTTTAATATTGGTCATAAGGAAAATGGAGGCCTTTGCATTTTGTTATGGACTTTTTTATGCTTGATTGAAGGACCTAATAACTGTCGATTGAGATTATGGTGTACATTGCCATGTAATTGAAATTAATTTACATAATTTAGTGTTAAATATATGAAATATAATTTAATATGGATACGTGTAAAACATTTTAATGATAATAGTAGAAATGAGATCTCATATTTAAAATTATTGGAAATGCTTGTTATAGGAAATATGTTTTGAGAATTTGAAGTTAAAGAATGAACTAAAAAAATCAATTGTATTAGACGTTCACATAATCATTCGATGTCTTGAAATTTAATCTTATCCTAAAGGGTGAGATAAATTCAGCATAATCTTGTAAATTGTAGTGAATAGTGTTGACCGAAAGATTAAGTATTATGGTTCGAGAACTTTGATCTTGTTTACTCATCAACTTAATATTAAAACTGGTTAAGGAGCTTAATCAAATCTAATTACTCATATTAAATGATTCTCCTAGAATAACCATGCAATTAGCCTAACTATCATAATATTAATTTAATCTCAAGCTTAACATTTTATTGATCCATGCTCCATTAGTTCATTGTGACTATGTCACTATGTATGAAGGTATGGGAATGAGAATGGGCATAGTCAAAATTATCAAGTAATATTTGAAACACATACTTTTTTGAGGGAATTTCATTATTCATGATTTGAAATTTTGAATTGCATGATTTTCACCTTTGAAATGGGACCCTTAATTTGTTTTCCTCTTCCTTTGAACTCCATTGATGTGGAAAAAACTGAATAGAAACAAGGAAGATAACATGGGGACAGTGTACGGATTTATGAAAATATCTACCCTTCTTGCATGGTGGTAGGAGTTTAGGGACCCAAAAGTAAATATTGTTTTTCAACTTTTTAGCTTTTGAAGGTGGTCGCCACTAGCAAATATTTAGTAGAGGGACCAAGAATTTGGTGGTAATTATTTGGGGGACCCGCTCCATCCCATCCCAAATCCTTTAGGCTTCGAGAAAAGAAATTTTAATTCGACTAGAGAAAACATGATCGATTATAATAAAAAATTTATTATACTTATTATGTGATTGTATAATTTTTTTTAATTTTTTTTTTTACCAATCAATTAATGTATTGCATTCCTTCATGAAGTAAACTAATATACTAGAATCAAAGTTTAAGTTAGAATTACTTCATTTTTAATCTTCTCAAGGTTAAATGGGGCAGCTTTTGACTCCGGTCGAACCCATATTAGATCTGATTTATTATTGTTCTTTTTAAGTTCTTTACATAATTATTCTCCCCATTTTTTATTTATTGTTATCCTTCAATTCTTTGCATGATTCGTCAATAAAATTTTCTGATTGATTGTTTTCTAAATTCGCATAATACGCAGGCCTATGCCAAACCTAGATGATTTGTTAACAGGGTTTTGTACTCGGTCAATATATATAGAACAACAGTCCCAAAAATTGCTCCATTTGTAAGAGCATATTTTAAAATTAATATGTTATTTAAGAAATTTAACTCATTCCATTCGGATTGAGCATGCAAGCATCATTAATGTATCGTAATAAAACGCAGTGAAAAATGAACTATAAGATACAAATATTTTTAGAAATTTTATTTTATTATATCATATCGTGTTAAATTCGGATTGAGCATGCAAGCATCATTAATGTATCGTAATAAAACGCGGTGAAAAATGAACTATAAGATACAAATATATTTAGAAATTTTATTTTATTATATCATATCGTGTTGTCTCCGATATTGTGTAGACATCATATATGATACTCCTCACGTGAATAATTTAAAAAAAATAAAAAAATTCGTATTGCTGTATCGATCATGTTATATTCGTATATTCACATTTGTATATATGCATCACATGACAAGAAAGATTAGCAAACCAACGAAAGTTTTGCATCTTCTTGTACAATTTCTTCAACGTCATAAATCATAATTAACGCATACATTTATGGGTTCAAGTACGTACGACTTTCCAATGTGAAAAAATAAAATATGTCAATTTTAATGTGTTCAAACTAATTTAGATTTGGTACGAAATGTAGATGTACGGTGGTTTAGAAGTATCTTGGAAACTTCTCCACAAATAGAAGAATTCAAAGCCCACATTTTTCAAACTATTAAGGACAAAACTTACTCGTTTTTCAACTTTGGCCCCACAAATTTATAAATCTTGAAAGCTAATGAATCGAAAACTTGAGTACTATGCGTTTGTTTGTTGAGGTCTCTTCATCAAAAATGATATGTCTCCTATACATACGTTGACATGTAAACAATGGGTAGATCCAACAATGTTCTAGGGTACGTTTTAAAACCCACACCAGAATAGCCGGTCCTATTGGGTCGATCGATGATTGAAAACATGTCCGGTCCGATATGAGGTCTAATATCAAAAAGCGGTTTGACACATCAAAAAGAAAAGTAAATATATTATTATTATTATTATTATTATTATTATTATTATTATTATTATTTTGTAACTGATACACTATTATAAAAAATGTTCGAATTAGAAAATAAGTATTTATGCTTTTTATTCTATAATAATTGGGTTAAATCGAAACAAATTTGAATTAAGATATTTTCATATATTTTGATGATAGTGATATAAGAAGAAAAGTAAATATTTTGTAATTATTTTGTGATTGATACACATATATAAAAAATGTTTTGATGAAAAGGTAAGGATTTATGCTTCTATTCTATAGTTAATCTATAGTTAATCGGGTTGGATCGAATTCAAATTTGAATTGAAATATTGTCATGTTTTACTTGATTGAAAATGATTTGAAGTATTTTGTAAATACATAATTTCGTAATGTCCAAGAATACTCGAAAAACTTGTGTGGTGGTTACCAAATTGATGGTAGAAAATAGTGCATGAGACTTGTACAATGTCCAAAAATGACACCACACCATAAATTTACTTCACATCTCAACACTTTTACCATATACTCTTTGTTCCATTTTTTCCCCTTACAATAGGATATTTACTGGGGACGGATAAAATTAATTTTTTCTCTAAGTTATAAACATCTCACGAGGTCAAAGACTGACCCGAGAACTATAATTTGCTCCATACTTGTTTAAAATTTTGAAATTTTTGACCTGAATATCTTTAAGTAAAAAAAAAAATACTTAGGTAAGTAGAAACCTACATTTCATTTATTTATTGCGCATTCACTGGACTTTTTTTTATTATTTACGAAAGTATTATGTAATTGAAATGTTTATTATGGATTAATTATTATTTAACACAGTTATTATATGTGCGAAGTTAGTTTTTTCTTTTTTTGTCAAAAAGAAAAACATAAGCCCTATTTTAAAATTGTCGCAATAATTGACAAAATACAGTAATAATCAAAATACTGAAAATAGTGTGACGAGAAACTTATTTAATTTCATCGAAGAAATTCTTTTAAAATCGCATCATTTTAGAAATTAATCGAAAATACCCAAAAACAAAAAGGGGAGGCTTTTATTATGCAATTACCGTCAAAATAACTCAGAAATATATTCTCATATATTATAAGAAAATTATAGTATAAGCCACAACCACAAGGCGGAGAAATAATTAGGTGCACCTCTTTATTTTTCCTACTTTGAATAGTCTAGTACACCTTTTCATGATAGTGATATTTGTTTTTTCCCTCCTAATTATAATTCCGATTATATATATATATATAGACAGTCCTCGACTCATGGAAATCTTAGAGTTGAAAAATAAAAGAGGTTCTTTATATATATATATTAGCTTTTATATTTATTAATTTATTAAAAAATTAATCATGATAGTGGATTAATAATATTTCAGATTAAAATAATAAAAAAAATAAAACAAAGATTTAATCAAGTTTAAGTAATTTATGTAACCCGGCCCCTCTGTAATAGTCAGTACCTATATTAAATATTAATAGAGATTCTGGCATTTTTGTTGAAAGATATTTTATCGTCTTCAATGTACAATTCAGCCCGACCATGGAAAATTCTGGCAATGAATTTAAAACTTGTGGTTGCCTCCAGTCTTTTTCAAAATTGTGTACTAAAATAATTGTTTTTTTCCTCAATTAGTTCACCGGCTATAATGGTGTAGATACGGACACAACACGGTACGAATACGATGATATAAGTTTTTTTTAAATTTTTTAGGTAAAAAATATTGAATACGGTATTCGATACGGAATGACATGTAAAATAATTTTAAAAATATCTATACCTAATAGGTCACGGATACACTCATTTGTACGTGCACAAATAAATTTAATATAATTTATATTGATTTTAATTATATTTTTTAGAATAAAAAAAGCGGAAGACTTGAGATTTATACAGTGAAAAAAAATGTGGTAAACACCAAATTTAATTATATTCTTAGTTATAATGGCTATATTTTAATCTAAAAATGAAATTTGGAAAATTTTATTAAAAATATTACACTTAACCCCCATATTAACATAAGTAATTACAGTTAACCCCGATGGTAATATTAGAATAAAAGAACTTATCAAAATCAACAGAGGTATTTTCGAATTTTATTTAAATTTTTGCTAACGTCCGTAATTTTTAAATGAAATTGGGATTCAAATGTAATTACATATTTTTTTAAAGAGTAATATTTATAATTTAATCTAAAAATAGTGATGAATTATAATTATTCCATTTAATTTGGGGGATAGGTGTAATTAACCTTTTTATTTATACTAAAATGAAATATGTTGGAAATTAGAAGTATATTGATGAGTTTTTTTTTTTACTCTTTCGTTTTTATGAGTTATTTCTGGCATTATTTAATTTAAATTGATTTTTTAGTAAAACTCATTACGTTGATAATACATAATACAAGTGAAAGCCAGAAGTTACCTCAGCCCAAATTTCCATTGTGCTCCAAAGTAGCATGCAATAATTGAAATATCTAATACACAAATACGATATGATATCAATACGATAGTATAAATTTTTTAAAAAAATTCTCAAGTGAAAAATATCAACACGATATCCAACACGAGGTCTGAAATAAAATAACACAACATCTCAAAATGATTCCGTAGATTAAAGATACAGACATATTCATATTATGAACTTCTAAAGTTTGCACATAAGGATGAAATTTCGGTATGAATGCAATCAGATGTGGGTATATTTGTTTAGTTAATTTAAAGATAAACGTTTTTGTGTTACTATTAGAAAAGTTGCAAAAATCTGGCGACACAAACTAATTATTGTCTCTACATTTCAAGGAAACCAGCAACTTTTACAACACAATTGCAACAACCTCAATTAATTGTATTTCATCCCATATCATGTGCAACATATTATGCAATTGCAATTATAAACAATGATCATACAACATATAAAATTGACAATTTGTTGAATTTCCCTTCTATTGCAACCACCAACTTCATTTGCATATAATTTCTATATATTATCACTAATATATGATACAATTTTATTGTTCTAACACTATATTCTATTCATGATGTTGATTACATAGTAGAAAGAATTTTATAGCTCAATAATTTTAGGGAATGTTTGATACAAAAGATTGTTTTATAAATGAAATTAAATATTGTTGAAAGAATTGTGTAGAATGTCTAACGCAAAAGATCTTATTAAACTTTGTGAGATTTAATCGCACCCAAAGTGATACCATTAAAAATTGGTAAAATTCAGACCAAAAAAAAAAATTAAAAATTGGTAAAATCTTGTTTTTTTTTTCTTTAAAGGTAAAAATATATTAATCACAAAACAAGGAAAGTACAAAGTGTGATCCCAGCCCAACCTATTCTAGGCCCATCATGGACCATCAGGCCTCGTTAAAACCCTTCGTAAGAAAACCCAATTGGGACAAAACCCACGAGAGGGAAAGAGTACCGTAGGCGCCAAGTGGGGGAACAAACCAAGAAAAATAAAATCTCCCAAGAAGCCCTCTGTTACAATCCTAAGATGGCACGCAGGCCTGCAAATAATTCCACCAAAAGGATACGTAGACCCACTAATGGTTCCATGAATTTCACAAAGTCAACCCTAAAATCTTTGGGCTTGAAATATGCAACTCCTAAGTCCATTTATGGCCCAGCTATTCCAAAGAATAATAAGGCCCAATATTTGGAAAGCTCCCCATTGAAGATGCCATTTGTATTCTTCATCAGGCCCATCTTCAAATATCACGAATGGGACAAAATAAATCACCAAGTCCCACATGACCCAAGTTGCACTGAAGGCCATCGTGATCGATGCATCAAAATAAAATCCAAGCAAAAGGGTGTTGTTGTGTGATGTGTTGCATGAATAACCATTATACTCTTCACCCCTAGTCTATTACAAATACATCAGAATGTTATCAAAA
>JBBMKE010000002.1:17975451-17989797 GCA_037834125.1 Lippia alba | reverse complement strand
GATGCGAGTTTTGTAAGTTCTGATTTAGCTTCTCATGTCCAGAGGTTATTTTTGAAAGAAAATATGCGTGCGAAACAAGATCCATTATTTGCAAATTTTCTTTTAAGAGTAGGAAACGGTATGGAACCTCATGTATTTGATGATAAAATTCGTATCCCAGATGATATGGTTTTACCTTTTGTTGATACCGATATATCACTGAATGACCTAATTCAATTGGTTTTTCCAAGACTAGATCTCTTCTTGAGTAATCCTTCATCAGTAATCAATAGATCAATTCTAGCACCCAAGAATGATTGTATCGATGAAATAAATCAAATCCTCATTGAGAAATTTCCTGGTGAACCAAAAATTTATGTTAGTTTTGACAAAGCACAAGATCCATCACATCAAAGTCAGTATGAGGATTTCTTGAATTCCATCACAACAGGTGGTCTACCACCACATATATTGACATTAAAAGTCGGTTGCCCAATTATTTTATTGAGAAATATTAATCCTATAGAAGGACTTTGCAATGGAACACGATTAATTTGTCGTAGCTTAGGGGAAAAAGTAATTCATGCTGAGATTGCAACAGGACATTTTAAAGGAAAGGATTCATTTATTCCTAGAATACCTTTAGAATCTTCTGACAAGCGCAAATGTCCTATTCCATTCACAAGAACTCAATTTCCCGTGAAGCCTTGTTTTGCAATGACTATAAACAAAGCGCAAGGGCAAACTTTAGATTTTGTTGGTATCTACTTACGAGAACCTGTCTTTAGTCATGGTCAATTATATGTTGCTCTTTCTCGAGCAAAGACGGGATCATCTGTTAAAGTTCTTATACATCCTCCAACTGTCGAAGACAAAACCTTTAATATTACTAAGAATATTGTTTATAAAGAAATCTTACAAGTAGAAAACTAAGCGTAATTCTCACACTATGACTGTTATAAAAATAATATGTTCTTAATCATACATGGAAAACATAGCATCAAGGAAATTGGCCAAATGCATTCATGTTATATTGTAATTCTAAATTCAGAAGCTTTATAGGTTTTAAGTGATCTGTCATTCTATCATTCTGTCTCAAAGAATTCCTTTTGGTCCGTGCCTATAATTTTCAGTCACTTGTTGAAAAATGTCATAACCAAAAAAGATACATGTTTTATGATATTGCAATTTTATCCATTTCGTAAGTATGTAGCTCATCCATCTCAATCATTAGAGCTAAGAACATTCATTCAAGCTGAACTCGAGGGAAATGTTAAAATTGTATTATTTAAGAATAGGTAAACCTTTTTTACACAAAAACAACTACAATGGTATTGCTGATCAAGGCAGGTGTTACTGATGCAGTTACTTTTATTTCTTTTATTCAGGTTGTTTAGGTGCCAGAACCCGCCTGTTTGTTGACATTAACATGAATGCCTGGAGAAGCGAACTTCAACCGACCCTTCCTTTACTTTATGTATCTTGCATCCTTGCTGATAATGACTTTGGCCGTTAATTTCCTGAGCGTTTCGTCTCTCATCCATGCCGAAGTTTCTGGTACTTTTCTCGGGGTGGGCTCAGGGTGGTGCGTATCTGTGCTTACTGATATCCTGTAATCGATCTTTCAATCTGACTTACGCAACATTTTCTGTAAATGAAGAATCCGATCTTGTAGCCCATCCAGACAGCTCGATCCTCAGGTACCATTTAATATTTCGACTATATTTGGAATATAATGGTGATATATATATATATATATATATATATATATAGTTTTATCAGTTTACTCTTTATTATTTCTTGTACTGATTGGTGTAAGGCAAATACTACAAACTCTTCAATTTGATTTTGTGACGTGATTTTTTTTACTTGACATCTGCTCTGGAATTGCTGTGGATTTAGAAGACCAGAATTGGTACTTCCCTTTTGTTGATATGGACAAAAAACCCTTCTTCAACCGGCTTTCGAGGTTCTCAGATTAGGATGAAATTTATTCTCACTTGGAGGTGTACCGATGTGTATAATTTAGCGTGGTATATCTAAATTTTCTCAGTTATTCCTTTCCATATTTGTGTTTTACATGTGGTACTTATTCATATATAGGTTTCTGTTTATTGGGTTTCATTAGGCTTCTGAAGGTTTCCAGGTATCATTAGCTAGGTATGAGATTTCTAGATTTTTAGTTCTCTTGTACTATTTTTATTACGTTTCAACTTGCAACTATAAATCCAATTGAAAATGGGCATTTTGGTGTTATTTATTATTTCTTCTGGTGAATCATATTTATCGTGATCTCAACGGCAAAGATAGTACTATTGTCATAAATAAGTGCACCTGGAAAAAATGGTGTTACATTCACTGTTTATGTAATGTGTAAACTTAAACTTGTGTTACACAATTCACAACAAATACTTGCTACATGAATGGAAGATTACTTGCATTTTGATCATGGGCAACTGTTACAAAATCTAAATACTACATTTTATATTTCCTCTTTAAGTTTATAATCAACTTAAATAAAGGATGACAAAATGTTACCTTCTGTTGTCAGGGGAATAGTGCTTGGTTCGTCGGATGTAGTGACGCAACAAATATAAATCTGCTCATCTTTAGCCGGAGATATCGTGCTCTTATATATATGCATAATATTACTTTTACTTGGTATTTGTATTACAACAAATAATAAACTGTTATTTCTTTAACATTCTATTTTTTGTATACCCAAAAATTGGACATGATTATAAATATAACACAAATATAGAGTTTGTGTTGAATTTACATTTTACTATATATTTATCCAACGCTGTAACAAAAAATACCCTAGACACGGGTGATCACTATATATTTATCCAACGCTGTAACAAAAAATACCCTAGACACGGGCACGATCACCGCGTCTTGCACGGCTTCCCAAGAACTAGTTTCATTATAAAGATGACATTTAAAATTTTTTAACCCAAATGTTATATGGACGAAACCTTACTAATTATATAGGCGATGAGGTCGCTCCATCAGCCCTCAGGGCCCAACTTGCTACCTGGTTTATAAATAAGAAGAAGTAATCAGGAGGGTGTGGTTGAGTGGAAGGGACTCATCCATCTTTAACCAAAGGTCAGGGGTTCGAATCTTGACTTTGGGTATGGAGCAGCTTTAAATCTCCTGGTCAGTTGTCCCATCCTATGAGGTGTCTACAATCCAGTGAGGGGAAAACTTTAAATCTCTTGGCCAACTATCTCACCCTATGAGGTGCCTACAATCCAGCGAGGGGACTAGTCACTGTAGTCGACTGGCCAGCTGTCCCCCCTATGAGGTGCCTACAATCCAGTGAGGGGATTAGTCACTGTAGTCGACAGTGGATGTCCTGGTCTAGATCAAAATAAATAAGAAGAAGTAAACAAATTCCATCATACAACACTCAAGAGAATTTTAAGACAGAAAAAAAAAAATATAGTGTTGTGGAGCATTAAGCACTCATCAATAATAAGTATACTATATTTGTTATCGATTTATTACGTTTAAATTCCAAATTATTTTTTAAGTAATATAATACTTCTGCATATAGCTATATTAATATCTAATGAATTTTAAAATTATAAATGATCATCCCTCTATTAGAAAACTCATTTAAAAATTATTATATTCATTGGAGTCAAAATGTAAAAATTCATTTGTGGGGTGCTATGTTATTTAAAAACTTATTTAAATTTGAAAATTTGACCGAATTATCAATTCTCCTAACGAAAAGTTGGGTCATTTATAATTTTTAAAATCATTTTGATGTCCCATGTTATTTAATCTAAATGTAGAGGTATTCTGTTATTTAAAAACTCATTAGCTATATAAATGTCCATTCATTATTTTACTACTTTTTTTTTTAAAATCTTACACGAATTACTATATATTGCACACTGATGGAGTCTAAATAAGTTTGAGGTAGAATTGTCCATAAATTAGAGATTTGAGACTAGTTAGACCACTTAAATTTGAAATTCTACTTATTGAACTATTATATTTTCGAAGCGTTAAATCACGTCACTCGTAAATAAAGTGAATTATGTAGTACAACTTATATATATATATTCGATAATTGTTAACAGAAGTTGGTTCAAGTCCCGAATTCAATCTCGCTCGATCGTGTGTGCGTATGTATGTGTGTATATATATATATATATGAGGAGGAAAAGTTAAATTAATTAGAAAAACGAAAAAAACCTTTGGGAAAAGTAAACTCGCTTTCAGCGGCCTTTCTGAGATTCTCGGTCCTTTATATTCTCTCTTCCTTATTTTCCTTCTCTCTAATCACTTCTGATAAGACTCAGTTCTCTCTCTCTCTCTCCCCCCCGGAATCTGAAAACCCCCAAACCCAAACGCAGTCTTCAGGTTTTTCATCCAACAGGTACTGTTTTCAATTGAGCTTTTTCTTTAGCTGGATTGCGTAATTTTTTATGTTTGTGTGTCCTGTGTTTAGATGCTTTTGATTCTGTGGCGGATCGCCTTCGTTAGCAGTAATTGTTGTTCTAATCTGCTATGTGCGCCCGTTAGGAGTCGGATTTGGGGCTTTTGCTGCTGTTCCATTTTGTAATTTTATTTTTTGTTGCAGTCACCTGATGGCTTCCTTTTTGGGTTTTTTGGTTGTGTTTGTGTTGAATTGGGGTTTCTGTAGCTGAATTTCTGTAGATGACGATGTGGTTTGAGGTTTGGGTGGGTGTTTTGTTGGGTGTATTAGGTTTTTGTTGGTTTAGGTTTTTGGTGCGAGGTTTATGGGTGGGGAGTTGGATCTTGTTGTTCTTTGGTTTGTGGAGAAGTTATGGTTTTGCAGGTTTCGTAGCTTCTGCAGCTTGTTAGATTGAGTATGGTTCTTTTCTTGGTTCAGAGTTCTTTGCTGGAGTTATTTCTTTCTAGAAATATATGATTTTGTTTGGTGTCTCTGGAGTGTTTTGGCTATTCCATTGCACTATATGTGCTGGATATGTTTACCTTCAGTATTGAAGTACTTGATTTCTTAAATTTTTGGATCAATTGCTTATGTTTGTGGACTTGAATTTGACTAATGTTTTACTGCAACAATGTTGGCATAGGAACCTTGTGAATTGGTTATCATATATCCCAAAATTAAGTGCTAATTGAATTCAATCTTGATGGTTGATATTAATTTCCTTAATACAACATTGAATTCCCTAGTTTTCTAGGGAGATTATGAGAGAAGTTTTATATGAAGATAACAATATAGTGTATGAGAAGATCTCAAGAAGACAAGATTACATGATGAGGACCATCTTTTTTCATGCCGGGACAAAGTTCCTCCCCTCCCCCAACTCAGTCCCTCTCCCCTCCTCTCTCTCTCTCTCTCTCTCTCTCTCTGTGTGTCCATCACACGCGCACACAAGAACGAAGTATATGTATTAAAAATAAGCCTATGGTCTAGAAATTGGACCTTCTTTAAGCTAATAAATAATCCTGCTGCCAGTCTCCTGAATTGTAGTTGGAAATCACTTCTAGTTTGCAGGGTCTTAAGTATGCAGTCTCCTGTTAGCATTTTTGTTGACGGCATAGTAATAAAACCTTCCGACATCTTGAAGATGTGATGCATTGATTGTACTGATATAGTTCTTGTTAATGGAGTTAATAGTAGTTATGATTGATGGTTATATTTATTCTGATTTAAAAGCAAATAACTTCTGCAAAATATTCTGCTTGAGAAGTTGAGAACCTTACTGCTTTGTAATTTGTCCCTGCCTGTGAGCTGACCATGTGTGTATGTTTTATTGCTCCAGTCTTCTTTAGTGTTTAACTATTTTTTAATCATTATGTATTATCTTAATCATATATGTAGGCACCATGATTAAGTTGTTCAAAGTAAAGGAAAAGCAGAGAGAACTTGCTGAAAGTGCTAACGGGAAGCCTCCAGGCAAGAAGCAAAGTGCTGGAGAATTACGTCTTCACAAAGGTTTTTTCCGGTCTTCCACTGCCTACTGATGAATGTTTGCAGTATTCTGTGTGTTTTTCCCCTCACACAGTAGAGGCAGTCAGTCTGTCTTTTTTTTTTTTTTTTTGGTTCCTTCCCTCTGTGGGATTTTGCTATGAATATCTATAATCATATTGTCTTTTTCTTGTTGAGGTGGACATGTCTCAAAGATCTCTCAGCGTAAACAGGTTCCAGCTGCCTTTCCAAGAAAAATGAAATTAAATAAAATAACAAATACATAGAGTAACTGCTTCATGGACCACGACAACTGTTCCATTTAATTTCTATATTATTATTAATGTTATTATTACCACTGTTATTATTATGTTATATATATAGCTGATAGCAGTTTTAATTACTTATAATTTGTTGATATTTCCCGGATACATGTTCTGCAAAAAGGTCGATTTACTTGTTTTGTAGAATTTATCAATACACATTGATGTCTTGCTATAATTGTGGGGAATCTTTGTAATGTATTTTTAATTAACCTCCTTTACCCGAAGAATTCCACAATATCTTAAATTAAGCTTCATTAGCCCCAAAATCAGAAACATCGTCACATTGTCCCATTTGAATGCCTTCCTTTTCATTAAAAAGAAAAAAAATAATTGTGATTTGATTGCAAAAAGGTACTATTAGATGCAAAAAAGATCACACATCTTTTTTTTTGTTGACTTTATTATTTTTTTCCAGAATGCATTGGCTAAAGAGAAGTCAGGTAAATATGGTAAACTTAGATGGGAGATTCTTGTTATTATGAGAGAGCATAGGTGAGTTTTAATTTAACGCTAAAATCTTTATAGATGAGGGAGTAATTGTTGCTACATGAAACTAGTTTCTTAATTAAATTGGAATATGTAACAAAGAACGGATCGAAGAAGTTTTAGTAGGTTTTTGGAGGAATTCTTTTCAAGCTTTATTTACTTGTGATGGATTGTTTAGGGTTGAGAAGTTTCTCGATTACCTGGTCTATTTGTGTGGAATGATTCTTGACTCTTGCCCTGAGGCCTTTTAACTCCTTTAGTCTTTAACATTAACTTATTCCGTTCCACCCTTATGATGCAGATATTAGCGAACTAAATCTCCCAAAAACATGTAACATATCATTCCCTAATGGAAAGGACGACCTTATGAACTTTGAAGTTACCATTCGCCCCGATGAAGGGTATTATATGTAAGTACTTGTCTCAAATAAGACAGTTATTTCTCACACATTGTTTTTAATTTGTTTCCAATATTTCGTTTCACTTTGATATCATTACCTTTTATTCAGGAATGGGACATTTGTTTTCTCTTTCCAAATTTCTCCCATCTATCCCCACGAAGCACCAAAAGTAAAATGCAAGACAAAGGTACTGAAATCTTGATATCTCAAATTTATTGTTCTGCACATCTGTTGCCTATTGTACTCTCAAACCTTGTTAATTATCTTTGTTATGTAAAGCTTATTCCAATTATTGGGAAATGTTTCAGGTTTACCATCCTAATATCGACTTGGAAGGAAATGTCTGCCTAAACATTCTTAGAGAAGACTGGAAACCTGTGCTAAACATAAACACCATCATTTATGGACTTTATCACCTTTTCACGGTATTTATATCTATCTAATTCTTTAACTCAAGACTCTACTTTTATGGCTTTAGTATGCAATTACAACTTCTAGACTGGAAAATTATGCTAAACATAAACACTATCATGTGTGGACTTCATTACCTTCTCGCAGAATTATATGCATACAAAATCAGAAACATCACTTCTTAATTACGAAATGACATATTTATCTCCCTTAGAGTTACCCCCTTTGGTTGATTACTAAACTTATGATTTTGAATGGCGTGATAACTCAAATTTGATTACTCAAATTCTTGTGAACTTTTCAAATTGTTCTTGTATGTTTGGTTTTATCCAAATTTACCAACAAAATTTCCCATCCACGATTAAATTTTTTAACGAGGGGTGGGGGCACACAATTTTTAAATCAAGGGGGTAAGTTTGATCCTATTCGATATCTCATATTTCTCGTTTCAATAATTTGCTCACAACATCTTCTATACAGGAACCCAATCATGAGGATCCTCTGAATCATGATGCAGCCGCAGTTTTGAGAGACAACCCGAAAATGTTTGAATCTAATGTTAGGAGGGCAATGTCCGGTGGCTACGTGGGACAAACTTTCTTCCCTCGCTGCATATAGTTCAAAAATTGGAGTTTCTATACATTTGGACGCCTCATCTGTTGGTAGTCTTTCTGCTACAAAATTTGAAGCTCGTTCAAATTTCACAGAAAACGCATGTAGACTTGACGAGGCAGAAAGATGTTGTGTTTATGTCGCTGTAAACTTCCGTGGCTTTGTTGGCTTACTTGTTATTTATTGTGCACCATGTTTTTAAGATTATGAACCTTTGTTTGGGAAGAATGTGACAATGGAGGAACTCTCGTTCGATCGTGCATCGAGTCTTGTTTACTATGTGAAATCGTTTATTATGTTATCTATCTTTTATTTATTTATTTTTTTGTAAAACATAATAAAATTATAAATTACTTGTTAGATGGGCAATAATCTGGACTATATCTTAAGAACTTAAAGATGAAAATTTGGTGTACAAGGTAGTGGTGATTGTGGAAATTCTATCTCTTATTCCTGTTGTCTCTTTTCAGTATGTTCGTAGAACAGGAAATAGGGTAGCACACAGCCTAGTTAGAAACACTTCTGTTTTTCAAGAAGGGGACTTTGATATTCCTGATCATACTTCGACTTTTGTAACGTCAGACGCTTATGTTGAGTAATAAATCGTTTCTTGATTCAAAAAACAAAAAGGTCGTGGTGATTGCTGTCAAAAAAAAAAAAAAAAGAAAAAAGGTAGTGGTGATTGGTGAAGTTTATGAGGAATCGGTATGAAATTTTTTTACAAAAAGGTTTATATGCATGTCGTGATATTGTTTTCGTGTCCGTATATATGCACATAAATGATAGAAAATAAGAAAATAAAACATGGGACAATATTTTGCAAGAATAAACAATAACGTTATGAAAATGAAATTGAGAATCACACGATGCTCCGAGTTAAAATTTATGTCCAAGATTATAATTAAAAAGAAAATGTTTTATCATTTATGAGACAAAATATCATTTCTTTATTTTATAATTTTGGACACTTATTCAATTTCTCCTAATTTAAAGCTGGAAAAAGTGAGGGCATGGGGACCACTGTACTAACGTGTCAGGATCCCATTGGATTCTTGACCAGTTCAATAATTGAGGGACAACTCTGCCACAATAAACGAGAAAATATGTCCTAAAAATTTCTTTTGTAAGAACTCTTTCACACTACAAAACTCAATTTCAAGTTTTTTTTGACAGCAACTCAATTTTTTTTTAAACTCAAACCAGCACGCAATATTATTAACATCAAGTCTCAAGAGGAACAATAACACAAAATTATAAGGAATAACAGGAAAATTAACGTAGGTCAAAGCCTCAATTCCAATAGATCTGTGAACTATTATATTAGCATCACATTTAATAAAAGAAAACGACTCCTTGAAGATCCGATCTGGGTGAAGTTTCGTAGCAGTCTTTTCTCCGTATTGAAAAGAATACTTTGGCCTACAGCAGTTAACTCGGCCAAAAAATTCCCTCATAGAATCACAGAAAATAATAACAAAGAACATAAAAACTAAACTTCCATAATCATCCGGCGGTGGAAAATAGTATTCTCCACCGCCGAATCGAAGCTTCAATTTATTGATTGCTTTATCTTGAGTTTGAATCCGACAGCAACTCAATTTCAAGTTAATTATTCAACTTTTTGTTCCATAATAATTAAATTTATTGAGTTAATAAATTTTAATGTATTATTACACTTAAAACTAATTTTAGCAGATACTGAACGAGCGAACCTAACTAATCATATAACAATTTTTTGTTTAATATTCTTTAAGTAGGTAAGTATGATCTAATCATATCGATATCTTTAATTTCAATTTAAATATTTGAATCAAAATTGAAATTTATTTTGTTATTTAAGTGGATATAGTCCAAACAAACTGTAATTGAGTCGAACTATATATATATCGTTAATTTTCTCATTAATCAAACTGAATTTGATCTCGATTGCAAATTTCCATTAAATTGATATTATATCAATTCAATCATTCATCTTTCCAAAATGAGACTGATTATCGATTTTTATTAAAATGTTTTTTTAATCAAATATAAAATAAAAATATTCATCATAATATTCTTCAGAATAGTGAAAAACTGTTGGAGCGGGGCCCAGTACAAAAATAGTTTGTTAGGATAGATAGAACAGGCTTCATTACAGCTTATTACTCATCTCCATCTTGTCCAATCAACTTTATCTGTCAAAAACAAATACATGCACATTATTATTATTATTATTATTATTATTATTATTATTATTATTATATATATATATACTGATATAAACATGATTCCAGACTGATACAATAATACGTATTTCTTTTTAAAATTTTTAGTTAAAAAATGTCAATCCTAGTGTTCAATAGAATATCAAACACCAATTCATAAATAATATTTTTAAAAATATTATATATATGTCGATACGGATAATATATTTTTTGTTAATTTTTTAGATGAGAAATGTGTAAGACGACAGAATACATTATATAATAAATTAATATTTTAAAATATTCATGCATATATATATAGAGAGAGGAGGAGCAGAGAAACAGAGAGAGAAAGAGATTCTTCCATTGGGAAAGCAGAGGGCAGGGTGTTCCTCGTCTCGTGAGTATCCCCGACCCTGCAACGCAATATACGCCGCTGCTATTTACACACGCACAGACAGACACAGAGATTGAGAGAATTCGAGAAAATGATGTGGGAAACTGGAGGATCAACAGCTTCATCATCGGCAGCCGGAGGAGCTGACGGAACTGGTGGCGGAGGCGGCGGCGCTGCGCGGCGGAAGCCGTCTTGGAGGGAGAGAGAAAACAACAGGAGGAGAGAGAGGCGGAGGAGAGCTATTGCGGCGAAGATTTACGCGGGGTTAAGGGCGCAGGGGAGCTACAATTTGCCTAAACACTGTGATAACAATGAAGTCTTGAAAGCTCTCTGTGTTGAAGCTGGTTGGATCGTCGAACCTGATGGCACTACTTATCGCAAGGTGAAGTGAAAACTCTGCTTTGCTTTCAATTGAGAAAGAAATTAACATTTATTTGGGTCTTTTTGCATTGATATTGTGCGTAATTGTTTAATTCTTGGTTAGATCTGAAGTTTTTGGAATGTGGGCTTGTCTTAATTTGCTGCAAGATTTCTGTGTTCTGATCTTTGTTTGAGATTTTCAGTTTTTGGGTTTGCCTTAGTTTGCAGCAAAATTAATTAAAAATGCATGTGTTCTTTCTAGTTTCCTTCATTATTCTTAGCTATTTCTTGGCACTTTTTGCAAATCCCATGTTTGGGAGAATTGGGCATGGTTTAATTTAGCTCTGTTTTGATGTTCTGGTTGTTGCATTTGCCCTTGTTTTCTGATGAATGGGATGAAATCTTGTGAAATTTTGTTGATATTAGGTAAAGTTGTTTCATTTGTTCTCATTCCAGGTTTTCTTGAAATCATTGAAATTTGTATGGTGATTCTTATCATTTGATGGTATAATGTCTACTATGTAGGGATGCAAGCCAAGTCCAATGGAAATTGGAGTTGCTTCAGCTAACATAACTCCAAGCTCATCAAGAAATCCTAGCCCTCCATCTTCATACTTTGCATCTCCAATCCCTTCATACCAACCAAGCCCATCTTCCTCCTCGTTCCCGAGCCCGGTTCGCGAAAGTAATCCCCACCCCTTTGCCTTCCTCCTCAACTCCCTTCCCCCGCTCCGGATTTCCAATAGCGCCCCCGTCACGCCGCCCTTATCTTCCCCAACCAGACTACTTTCCAAGCAAACCTTCACTCTGGAATCCATAGCCCAACATTCAATGTCGGCTTTGAATAATATCCCCATCTTTGCGGCTTCGGCCCCCACGAGCCCGACCCGGGGCCCACGCTTCACCCCCGCCACCATACCCGAGTGCGATGAGTACTCGGATTCGTCCACCATCGATTCGGGCCATTGGTTGAACTTTCAAGGATATGGGAACCTTCATCATCCGGCGGTTGGTAACAGTGCAGTCCCCACTTCACCGACTTTTAATCTCGTGAAACCAGGGGTTGATGGTGTTGCCCCGGGGCTAGTTTCGTCCAAGGATGTAATAATGTTGGATAAGGGTAAAGGGACTGCATCAGAGTTCGATTTTGAGAATGTGGCCGTGAAGGCGTGGGAAGGTGAGAGGATTCACGAGGTGGGAATGGATGATCTTGAGCTTACTCTAGGTAATGGGAACACTCGTTGATTAGTCGATCGATTCGATCCTCCTCACACGGTTTTCGGGAAGTTTGAGGATATTTTTCATGAATGACAGCTTCATAGATTGATGAAAGATTTGAGTTTGGAGTTCAAATTTGGCCATTTTTAGGTTAGATTGGTTCCCACCCCCCTTCCCCACTCCCTTTGGTTCAAGAATTAGTGACCCCATTTCTAAATCATATGGGGTTATTACGAACACACTACTATAGTGTAGATATTAATCTGTTTTTTACTATCCTATTGTGATCAAGAATTCATGGTATTTAATGTAGACTAGTTGGGATTAATTGGATGTTTCATTTGATTCATACATGAGATGATTAATGTTATTTTGGACAGATTAATGTTTTGGTTCTTACAGTTCAAAGTTAATGATTGTCTGTTGATTTTGTCAATTATTTGTACCTTATGTTCTGCAGATTCCGAGATGCTTAAACAGTGTTTGGACAACTTTTTCTTACTTTGATACAGTCATTTCCTAGAAGAAATAAAACATGTTCAGACAGAAATATTCTCTGAGCAGACTACTTTTTGGTCTGAAATAAGGGTCCTTAGTAATAATTAATTGATCTATTTTATTTTGAAATAATAATTAATATTTTGTTCATTTTAATCACCTCGATCTTTTTTATGCTTTTACAGTAGATCTTATTTATTTATTTATTTCATATATATAATTGAAATTTCTGGCAATGATTTAATTTTGTCATATTCTTCAAGCAAAATCATACAATTTTGTTTCCTAAAAAACACACACATTTTCAGCCAAAGTACTTGTGATTTTATTTGTATATATGAAAGCTAAATAGGAAGTTAGGAACATTTTCAACCAAAATAATTGCTGAAAATTGAAATATACTTCAGAAATATAAAAGAAGACGAGCCCAAATGCTTTTAGCTGGTCACCTACATGGTTTTTTTTATTATATTTAGATGACAAATAAATGATTCTTCATAATTGAGTTATTGTGAATTGTCCCAGGCAACCTGGCCATAATTGGATAACATGATTTCAAAATATTCATGATATAAATATGTTTTATCATAAAAGAAAAATAAATATGTATACTATTATTTGTCTTATCAAAAATTGTTTTATGCATGCATTAATTTTTTAAAAAAATTATAATATTATTTGTATTTAACGTGTTTGTATCATTTTGTCTATTCATAATCATAATAATTTATATTGTTAAGTAGTGTATTTTAGCAGTTTTTCATTATATTAATTTAATTAAAGATATTAAATTCGAACATTTAAATATATTTCTAATATAAATAAAGATAATTTTACGCCTAAATAGTTCGACATGACTCGATATAAAATATGAAAAAAGAAAAATCATAATAAATTATGATCAAAGATTATGGTGAGGTGGAGGGAGTAATTTGGTGTTACACATGGTTATTCTCACATGTAGTGCTTCATGAATGATCACAATCATGTTGTCTTCTCATCCCATCAAACCAAATCAATGAATTATTATCCTATCAACATGCTATGCCTTCTTTGTGGTCAACCCTAAACAAATAACACTTATTTATGTATCCAAATATAAAATAGAAAATAAAATAAAGATCACAATAGTATCACAACTACACTTTTTCAAATAATGAAGACAATACACGTTCTCCATTGATTGGGATTAATGTGTATACAAAATGAACTATAAATGACTAATGTGGTATACTTAAACATATTAGGGACCAAAATGTATAGATTTATGAATTGAAACATCATCTATTCTAGATAAAATTACAACCCCTTTTTCAAGAAAAACCAACTTTAGTCTCTGATGGAGCTAGATCCTCCATATACATGGCTAGCTCTAGCTCTGAGGATACAATAGGAAGGTGAAAAACTATGATACTGGTTCCAGTTTTAATAAAAATCAAGGTAATGGAATAAAATGCGAATATAAAAGAAACACGTATGATTTATACAGGTTCGGCAAGCCTACTCCTGTCCCCAAGTTGTGAGCTTGGGAGTTTTGAAAGATTTTCTTATTAGC
>JBBMKE010000002.1:17949169-17964209 GCA_037834125.1 Lippia alba | reverse complement strand
AAAATGCAAATTTTTAGTAGTTAGTGTCACTAAAATGAGAAATTCCAAATTAAAGTCCGAAAATGCAAATGAGGGTGCGTTACTATCCCAAATTTGCAATTTTTCCTTTTTTATATTATAAATTTTTGCCCCCCCATCGTAAATCCTAGCTCCGTCCCTACCCGATGGCCCCTACTGGCGCAAGCTGAGGAAAATCGCGTCGAACCACCTCTTCCCACCCAAGCGCATTTTAGCCCATGAAGGGGTTTGCCAGCTAAAATACGCGGTCATATTGAGTGATATAGCCGAGGGACAATCCCTTAAGGGGTATGTACAACTCAGGAAGCACCTCCAAGTTGCCTCCTTGAACATTATCATGGAAATCGTATTCGGAAGAAGGTACAACACCACAAAGCACGATTGTGATGATGAAGCTAAAGAACTAAACGAGTTAGTGAGAGAAGGGTTTGAGCTATTGGGAGCTTTCAATTGGTCCGATCATCTCCCATGACTAAACTATGTTTATGATCCTTTACGTGTTAGGGAAAGATATGCACTTCTTGTGCCTCGTGTCAAAAAACTTGTTAAGAAAATAATTGACGAACATCGAAGCGGAAATTTGTGTAATTGTCATGATATTTCTGATTTTGTCGACGTTTTGCTCTCACTCGATGTGGAAGAGAAGCTTGATGAGGACGATATGGTGGCCGTCCTGTGGGTTAGTGCTAGCATTTTTTTTAACTTTAATTAGTTAAATTGCTAAGTTATGATTTCGTAGCATACATATTATTTGTTGTGATTATAATTATGAGTTATTTACGTCATACCCCCTGTGTTAGATGAAATGGGCAAAAAAAATCCTGTGTTACAAATATTAACACAAAAAACCCTGTGTTCTCAAAATATTTGCATGGAAACCCTGTGTTACAAAAATTAACACAAAAAATCCTGTGTTTTCAAAATATTTTCATGCCGAACCCCTAACATAGGGTTTTCAATGCAAATATTTTGATAACACAGGGATTTTTGTGTTAATTTTTGTAACACAGGGTTTTTTTGTCAATTTTTGAAAACACAGAGTTTTTTATGTTAATATTTGTAACATAAGATTTTTTTTGCCAATTTCACCTAACACATGGGTATGACGTAAATAACTCTTATAATTATTAACTTTATTTGTTAAATGTACATTGGAAATGATATTCCGTGGCACGGATACGACTGCCCTATTGACAGAATGGATCATGGCAGAACTAATCCTCAACCCTCAAATCCAAGCAACCCTATACTCCGACCTCCAAAACCACTCCAACGCCTCCAAATCTCCGTATCTGGAGGTGGTGGTGAAGGAGGTGCTCCGCCAACACCCACCAGGCAGGGACGGAGCCACAGGGGGGTTGGGGGTGGCCCCGTCCCCCCTAAATTTTAAAAATTTTTATTTACCCTCCATATATTTTAAGAAAATTTTAGTTTTGTCCCTCATAATTTTAAATTTTCGCCCCCCTAATTATAAATTTTAGCCCTTCTATTTTAAAATTTTAGTTTCGCCCCCTCCTCGTAAATCCTGGCTACGTCCCTGCCACCAGGCCCCCTCCTCTCATGGGCCCGCCTCTCTACCGCCGACCTCCACCTGAACAATGGCATGGTTATCCCAGCCACACAGCCGCAATGGTGAACAAGTGGGCCATAACACACGATGCAGGAATCTCACCGGAACCCTTTATTTTCCAGCCTGAGAGGTTCTTCCGGAGGCTGGAGGGGAAAAAGTTGACGTCAGAGGTGGCGATATGAGGCTGGCGCCGTTCGGCGCAGGGCGAAGGGTTTGCCCCGGGAAGAATCTTGGCCTGATTACGGTGAGCCTTTGTGTGGCGAAGTTGGTGCAGAGTTTTGAATGGGTTGAAGATGCTTGCATGCCTGTGGATTTGAGTGAGGAGTTGACGTTATCTTGTGAGATGAAGAAGCCTCTCTCTGCTGTGGCGATTCCGAGAGAAAATTGAGGGTTTTAATGGTACGTAATATTTTTGGTCCTATGGTTTAGTTTTCTTTATTTATTTGTCTCATTTATATATTATGAGTTCTCAAATTTAATTTAATGTCTATTGTTTGTTCTTCAATTTAATATGGTGATTTTTATTTCCACATTTTCGTTGATGTTTTAATGGTAAAATTCATGGGTCGTGCATGTGGTTGTCCTCGTGTGTTACTCGTGATTTTTGCCATTTAAATGTTGACATAAAGGTGGATGGAAATTAAATTTGAGAACAAATAGAGATATTAAATTAAATTTGAGAGCTTGTATATTTGGGAGGATAAATGATCAAATTAAGCTAATTATGGGACTAAAAATAGAACTTTTTCACAAGGTTTCTTATTCGGTTAGGCTTTCTTGAGTTGCTGAACTTGATGTCTAAGTAATAGAAAGAATAATAAAGGCAAATAATTCTATATTGTTTGCTTAATATGAAGTCATGTATGAGAAATATACATGTGCGTGTAATACTAAAGTTGGACTTGTTACTACAGTCCTGTGTTTGTGTCGAAAAGTTATATTGCATGTGTGTGAAGTATATATAGTGATAGTTATGGAAAAATAAAACTCTTTCACCTATCCTCGTCATTACTTGTTTTATATTTGATCTCGTCCAATGGCAAATAATAAGGTTTACTTGCACGAATTAATGAAGAAAACTCAAATTTAAATCACTGTAGTTCATATGAATTGAGATAATGGTACTGTACTATTAATAGATAAAATTTACATTTTTTGCATACCAACTTAACCTTTAAAGTATTTTTGTACTTTTCATTTTCTATCGTAAAATAGTGTCGTATGTTTAAAAATCAAGCAATTATATGTACATTTTGATCAGAACCGCTTTTTCCTATCGAAAAACCTAGTGTTTTTAGTTGACACATGTAAACCTAAACCGGTTTTGGGGCAAAAAAAAAACAATTTCGGTCAGAATGTTAATTTTTTAGTATACGAGTCTATTTTGATAATTAAAAAATAAAAATGCCAAAAATACTTTAAAAAATTGAGTTAGTATACCACAAATATAATTTTTTGCGTACTAATTAATTAATTCCAAGTTCTCCAACCTGATTAAATACACCAACAATTTCGTGATTATGTTCTCTCCGGCCATGCCCAAATTAATTGCACCGAATATTTTGTTTTATTTTAGTTTTATATTTCATCTCTTATTTAACTCACATATTCACTTATTTAGAATATGTGATGAGTAAAATAAAAGTAAAAATACATATTGGAATCAGGAAATTTGATACCCAATGAAATTAATTAGAAAGAAACGCAAACAAACACACTTAATTATGATCAACATCGATCGAGGCATATCTGGAGGTGGTGGCAGCATCTTAGCATTTGGGTGTCTTCCATCTTTAGTGATGAATACCATTCCCATTCCCCATCTCACATGACACTCAAAATGACAGTGGATGAACCAAACTCCTGCAACATTTTTGCTAAAATTAATTAAGATTATTGACAAAACTAAAGAAATGATACTTTGATCTCTATGAATTCTAGGTACTAACCTGGATTATTTGCAGTAAATCTTATAGCAGTCCAGTCATTTACAGGCACTGCGATAGTTTCCATCAAAAGAGGGTCGATTAGGTTATAATTCTTGGGATTATTATCTTTATCAAAGTTCCCCAAGTTTGATCCAACCACGTAAAAGCTATGTCCGTGTAAATGAATTGGATGATCTATACCAGTAACCGTGTTGGTCCCTTGGAAGACGAGCTCCACTGTCGAATTATACTCAAGAACCACAACCCTAGTCCCGTTCTCCCGCCTCCACAGGTCCCGAACCAGCAGTTGTTCCGTATAATTGTATGCAAATGGCGGATCACGTCCCATTAGGTCTATTTTCGTAGTAAACTTGAAGAGCCGCAGTCGTTGGCAACAACATGGTTATGTTGTTCATACTCGCCAAGAGTCGTTCATTAGACGGCCCTTGGCAAGGAGAGTTGTTCGGGCACTGACGCCCGTTGATCGAAAGGGTAACAAACAATGTAGTGTCAATCCATAAGGGGACATCCGTCGGGTAAACACCATACTTTTCAACTTTTTTGTGAAGTTAAAGGACGGCAATGTGTCGTTGATTTTGGGTAGGGTTGGCTGGAGCGGAGACCGCGGCGGAGTGTAGTTTCCGATGTATTCTAGTATAGCTGTTGTAGTTGTGTTGCCAAAGGTCCCTCCGCTAGCATAAATCCTAGAAGCCATGTAATAGTGACTTGGGGTTGGTTGGCTGCTAAGAGTATGTCTATGGTCTGACCTGGGGAGATTGCTATGCAATCTGATTTCAACGACTTCGTGTAGCTTGCATCCGATCCCACGACAGTGAAGCTGTGATTTGAAATTTTGAAGAACATAATGTTGTTCATCACGGCATTAACCATTCGGAGCAAATAAGTCTCGCCAAATTCGACTGTCAGCTTGAATGTATCTGTATTTTATGTAAAGATAGTTCAATTAAATATTTGTTAAAATAATTTGGCAAACTTTAAATTCGTTTTTTTATCCTATAAGTTAATTAGGTCTCCATCAATATTAATTTATAATTTCTGATGAATTTCTCTAACAAAAATGCAAATTTGGGACACTTACAGTGAACTTGCATTTTTTGGATATGTTTTTTCCGGTATCAAAATGGTCTCGTAACTAAAAAATAGTGGAATTTTTGGGTTATTTTTTTAGTTACCGGACAATTTTACTATAAAAAAAAGACATGTCTAAAAATACAAGTTCAATTTAGTTGGTGTCCGAATTTTATAATTTTTCCTCCCCTAATTTGGGATTTGCGGCATATTTGTGTATTTTCTTTTTATTTTTTAATTTTATATTTTTATGTAATGTGAAAATATTATAAAATAAAAAATTTAATATAAGACTATTTTTAATTACTTAACCTATAGAACAAAGACTTAATTTTCATTTTTTAATTCTAATAATAACAATATATAGTAGGATGTTCAATTTTTGCAAGCCTCTTTTTGAGCAGGGATATAGATCACCAGGTTGACCATTATTTATTGGGGTCGCCTCCATTGGCAAGAAATTCTTCCAAAACCTGCTGAATATCAGATTTCCACAATTCTCCTATATTTATCCATTCAACAAACAAACTTCGAGTCAAATGCTTAAAAATACTCGAGCCTACTTGCAAGCCTATTTCAATCCAACTCAGCTTGAACTCAAACTACCTCGATTTTTATTGAAAAAATAAGTTTCGTTAGAAAATAAGTATGTATGTGAGTGTTTACAGGCGCACGTGTGTATGTGTGTGTTTTTTTGACCAAATATTGCATCTCAAACCTAAATTTCAATAAATTGAATTGATAACTGAAAATCGAGTCGAGCTCAAGCCGTAATATATTTCTCGAGCTTGAAATCTTAGCTTGAAATCAGCTCGACTTATCTACACTCTTAAATTCTTAATAAAACATTCATTATTGTTTCCAACGTCTCTTACAAAAATAGTTTTAATTTGCTATAAATTGAAATTATTTTTAACATTTTACCTAGTAAGATGGGGATTTCTGCATGAGGCTTGGGGAAAGGGTATGGCCTTCTTCTTTGAGGCAGAATAATGAGTGCACCAAACACTGTAGCTCTTGACCACTCGCTATGGGCATGCCACCACAAAGTCCCTTCTTCATTTGACAGCACAATTCTTTGTGTAAATTTTGTGTTGGGACTGATTGGGCATTGTGTTACATATTCAGGTCCATCTGTCCATGGATATCTTGGCATCTTCACTCCATGCCTTATCATATAAATAGAATATTTTAGCTGGGGAAAAATATCATTTTTTTTGTCGCGTAAGTTAATCGTATTTGATGTTAAAATTTCATTATTGTTTTACAAGGATGGACATTGCGGATGGTGATTGAAGAGGTAGCTGAGGGAGTGCGGTGGTGGCCGGATTTGGAGATGTCGACCGGAGTTAAAGCTCTCGGTGTTTGCCGGTGGCTGACGGGAAAGGAGCCTTTTGCCCTGTTTCATAGTGGGAAACGAGAAATTCGGCAGAAAAGGGGGAGAGAGAAGTTGTTGATAGTCGGAGATACGGCGGCAACGGAGGCGCGTGAGCAAGGGACTGCCAGCGAGAAGAGAATGGCTGACCAGAAAAAGGGGTTGAAAGTGAGAATTATTTCCCTGGAGGCGAAAACAGAGGTTGCTAAGTGCTAACGACCAATGCTGCAGCGAATGACATCTCCGAGACATGTATTCGTATGTCCATTGGTTTGACCCAGAATATCAATAACATGACTGAAGGGATGCAAAAACGGGTGGCGGAGTTAAGAGATCTGAAGGCCAAGGTTGCTCGTCAAGAAGCTTCAACAAACGAAATGGAAGAAATGAGGGGTGAACTATATGAGATTCAAGCACGGCTGGAAAGCTACTAGGCAGAAATTGAGAGATTTAAATTCCCAAAAAGTAGATGAAGGGAAAATTGAGGCATGCGATGAATAAGTTGCAAACTCATTCGGATCAGTGGCAGTTGCAAACTGCCACAGAAGCCAACCAGCAAGCTGAATCAACTAAGAGAACCATTACGCACTTATGTAAAAGTTAAGTCTCGCGGAGACGGTGGTGAAATGTCTCAACGGCGGTCCGACGGCCACTGTGTTGAAATATCCCCTCAAGAAGGCGCTTAAGCAAAAAAGAAGGCAGCAAAGCCATTGGAGACAGTTTAATTGTTATTGTTAGTTTAAAATGTTTAGTTGTAACATGTTAGTATCATTTCATACGGTCAATTATCAACTGCCATAATAGTTTAGTTGTAACATGTTAGTATCATTTCATACGGTCAATTATCAACTGCCATAATAGCGTCTATGCTACTTAGTATTGTCATAATATCAATGATATCTAAATACTCTTCTAGTGAAAGACTTCATCACTATTTGAAATTCTCTTATCTCTATTTTTCTTTTTCGGAAAAGAGTGATTGAGCTAGTACTCATTAGTAAGTAATTTTATTTTTATTTCCATAAAAAATGCAGAACATTAATTAATTATGAAAATTATTTTTTGAAATTGTCCTACTCACGTGGAAAAAGATTATTAATCTAAGGAAAGAATAGGATAAGTCAACCTAATCCTTTAATCTTATCTCTTTATGTTTTTATCTCCAATTAACAAAGTGGAATAAATTTTTTTTTTCTCTAATTACTTGCGGTCTTGCGCCAACTACACCCCCATCCAAAAACTTAATATAATTAACATATCTAAATAGTAAATATGATTAGAGCCTAGAGGACGCCACCGTCCTTAATTACAATTTAAACGCAGTCTATTAACAATCATTAATCCCGTTTTCTCACTTAAAACACCCTTGGGGTGGGACCCACTATTTCGCTATACAATAAGTAACGAATCGTAGTCGTACACACAATTAAGCATCCCACGCGCTCAACCACCTGATTCCCAAACGCGTCATTTTCACTCGCCATAGATCTCTCACTTCTAATCCAATCACATCTCTTCTTCTTCCTCAACAACACAGAGCTCCCAATCAAGCTCAACAACAATGGCGGATCGATGAAAACATCCAAATATCAATCACATATACACTAGAAGAAACAAGTAAAATTCAAATAATTTGTTTCTCGAATAAAAAATGGAGACGGAGCTCAAATCCCTAGCTCCACAATCCACCGCCGAGAAACAATCCACGCCGCTGCTCAAACCGGAGGAGAAATCCCCGCCGGAGCCGCCGAAGCTGAGCATCGAGGAGATGGAGAAGAAATTCGCCGCCTACGTTCGTAACGACGTGTACGGGACGATGGGATGCGGCGAATTGCCGTGGAAGGAGAAGTTGTTGCTGGCGCCGGGGTTGGTGATCCTGCTGCCGTTGAGAGTGGTGGTGGCGGTGACTGTTCTGGTGGTTTATTACGTGATTTGTAGGGTTTGCACGGCTTTTCGGGCGCCGAATAGGGAGGATGAGCAGGAGGATTACGCGCACATGGGGGGGTGGCGGAGGGCGGTGATTGTGGGGAGCGGGAGATTTCTGTCGAGAGTCATGCTGTTTGCGTTTGGGTTCTATTGGATTGCGGAAGCCTGTAGGGATGGTGAGGCTGAGGAGAAGGCAACAAATGAGGTAATTTGGTTTTATGGTTTTGGTTTACTGGAATTTGTTTGAGTTGTTTAGTTGTTAAGTTGAGTTGCTTCAGATTTTGGTGACTGTGTTTCGTGGGGTGAATCCGGGTTACGTTGTTTTGGATGCTTATGGTTTTGTGTTCGTGTGCTGATTGATGTGGCTTAACTTTGAATGAAATTGAACAGATTCAGCACATCTTCATGAATATGATGAATAGATCGAACAAGATGTTGGTAGCATCAAACAAATTGAAGAACATGGAGAGTGTTGCGATTGTTTCCTTAGTTGCTTGGAACTCTTTTCTGTACTTGTAAGCTTGGTTAAGATAGTTTCTGTTTGGGAAGTATTGCTTCTTTGGACCGTTAAGCTATTGAAGCTCAGATGGAGTTGGGGATTTAAGTAAAATAATAATGATGATTTTGTTTTTGATGACAGTAATTTGGATTCAAATCGAGTTGGGAATTTCAGTGTTATATAGATGAAGAATTTTATTTTTCTTGACCTGAGACATGTTAAGCTTGATTGTATACATGTGAAATAGCAATTCCAGTGCTATTTCCCATACTGTTTTAGGTTTTGGTTAATATATGCAAATATTCATCTCATACACTTTTGTGCTTTGTTGGATCACTCTTATGTTATTTACTTATATTCATATCTGAATCAGCGGATGCTTCATCAAGATTTAATCTGCAAAACTAAACAGCATAGTTGCTTTTTGTTGTTTATGATTGGGACATAGTGTAATGTATACATCTAATGCTTTTGACGAACTTTTCAGGGTGCACCAACGGATCAATCCAAAGAGTTGGAAAGACCTGGTGCTATAATATCAAATCATGTATCATATATAGATATTCTATACCATATGTCGTCATCTTTCCCAAGTTTTGTTGCTAAGGTTGGTTAGTTAATTCTCTATGTAACATTTGTTTTGTGTATGTTATTGATGTTTCTGTGTTACACTATGCAATCTAACTGACACTTGTATTATCTGTTTGCTGAAGAGGTCCGTTGCTAAACTTCCTCTTGTTGGTCTCATAAGGTTGGTTCAATACCCTTCTTTGGGGTGTGTGTGTGTGTGTTACGGAAACTGTATTCTCCCTGTAAATCTTGTAATTACAGAAGTTCCTCTCGTTTCAAAATTATAGATGGGGACCCCATCTGATCATCAATATTTGATGAAAAATGAAACATTTATTTATGAACTTTAACATTTCAGAGCAAACTGAAAAGTCTGTTAAAGTATGAACATCACTTAACGATGAGTTGTAATTAACTTACGGGTGTAACAGTAAGGAGGAGATAAGTTACTAGGGAGGTATGTGAAATTTTGAACCTTCAGGTGATATTGTGTAATTATATGTACAGGGGAGATGTTGTAATTATTGCTTTAATTAGTTTATAGACCCCTTTCCCTTCCCCTGTGAAAATAACATTTGTTAGTTGTCTTAACAAAAGATGCCTTAAAATGCAATTACGCTTCATTTTACAGCAAGTGTCTCGGTTGTGTCTATGTACAGAGGGAGTTGAAATCTTCAGACTTCAAAGGTGTCTCAGGTACTCTCTTTTGCATTATTTGAAGTTTTTAGTTACCAACAAAAAATTAATGATGGGAAACAGTAACTTTATGGAAAGATGGATTTATTTTGAATTTCAGAAGCTGCTTGTTATTTTGACATCCATTATTCACAGGTATTGTCAATGAAAGAATTCGAGAAGCTCATCAAGATAAGTCTGCTCCAAAGATTATGCTTTTCCCAGGTTGTGATTTTACAGATATGTATATAACGTTCTTGTATTGTTTTCATCTTAACATTATCTGCCATATTTTTTATCCTACAAAGTGGTTCTGTTTCCCAGATGATTCTCCTCACAGAGGTTTTTTCTCATGCATGTTTGTTGTACTCCACAAAATATCTATTGGGAAATCAGTTGACCTCTCAAATATGTCGGATTTTCTATCACGCAACTGCTTTTCTAACTACACACATATCTCTTACATGAATTACCTTCCCTTGGAATAAACTTTTTTCGGATATCTCCTTCGAGAATTCCCAACTTTAAATCAAATTTCTATTTAAAAACAACTTATGTTAAACACCTTATAATATATGTCTTACTCTAATCAAACAATCTTTTGGTCCATTTACAGAAGGCACAACTACAAATGGTGACTATCTCCTTCCATTCAAGAGTGGTGCATTTTTAGCGAAAGTTCCAGTTCTACCTGTGATTTTAAAATATCCTTATGAGAGGTTTTCTCCAGCATGGGATTCTATTTCTGGGGTGAGTCCGATAATTTTTCAAAAGAATCATTCTTGAAAATTTATAAAATTGTGAGATCTTATAGAAACTTCTCTTGCGCAGGTTCGCCATGTAATTCTTCTTCTTTGTCAGTTCATAAATCGCATTGAAGTAACGCGATTACCACTATACCATCTGTCAGAACAAGAAAAGCAAGATCCTAAGCTTTATGCGCAAAATGTTAGAAAGCTGATGGCTCATGAGGTATTCATTACTTAAAGCTTCTATTAGCTGTAACTACTTATGCTCAAACTTACGAATTTAAGAGCCTAAGACTTATAGGGTGTCTGCAAAAACTTCTGCATATGATAAAGTTTAAGTAGAAACTGTACTTGTAAAAAGCGGAATAATAAAAAATGGTGATTGTTTGGAGAAGAAAGTATAGAAAATTATATATAAAAAAAGACCCTAGAAGCTGAAAGAAGCACCTCCCTAAGGTATTTTTAGCTTATTTTAGTTTATTCTAAGCGAAAGCTGTTGTGATGCAGGGTAACTTGATTCTTTCGGATATTGGATTGGCAGAGAAACGAGTGTATCATGCTGCTCTCTATGGTAATATTACCAAGCCTAATGTTTTGCATCAGAAAGACGATTGATCATAATTTCTTGGCCTCGCTCTCTCAAGTCTTGGAATGTTAGGCATTTAAGTCTGGATTAGACGAACATATATGTTTAAACATCAATGTTTATGTTAAATTTTTCTGTAACCAGAATATTAGAAACATGTGAGGTCACTTGATAAAATGTCTTGATGATTGTTCTATAGAACTGTTTAGGTTGATGTTTTTCTGAATTAAAGTACAAAGTTAACTCTGTAAGGAAAAAAAAAAAAAAATTTGTTGTCAATCTGAATAATCTCTTTGGTGTTCATGCAGGTTTGTTTTCTCAAAGATAGTTCCAGGTCGCCGTGTGTGTATCCATTGTACATATCTATTTATTGAACCCCCGAAAAAGAAACTAAAATGAAAGGGTTAGTTACAGAGACCTCCCCTGAGAGTTAGCTTAATTACATATTATACCTGTCGTCCTTTTGAAATCACCGAAACCTTCATTGAGGCTTGTTTGCATAAGACAGAGAAGGACCTAACAATTCTTGCCGAAATTTTGTCCCTAGCTTGATATAATTATTGTTTGATTCTTGAAACAGTTATAGTATTCATCTGCAAATTTGCATAAGAACATCTACTTTGACTCCTTGAGGCTATGACAGCTTAAGATTGAAGTGTTGGGAACTAGGGATATCACTTGTATTTGGCAACTTGTTTGTAACATGTATGTGGGATTCAATCAATTTGAACCCAGATAGTGAAAAATTAAGGTTTATTACATGGTTTTTCGAACCGGATTCTTGCTTGTATGGAAGAACCATTGTTTCCCAGTTTGTTGCAACTGCAAATTGGCCTTTTGGTTTAACACCAGGAGTATTTGTCAGTTGTGTGCTTTTGGCCCGAATATTGTACAAATGTCGGCTTCTTTGGACTATACTCGGTCCGTGGTGGTGCTCGCTGATAGCACTAGTGTTTGTGCTGATTGTTCAGATGTATGATATGTTCGCAGCTACACAAAAAGGGCTGAATATTGCCGCTTGTGTGCTTTTTGATTCGAGTTTTGGCGATGCTATGCTAGTTGGATAGTCTTTGAGCGTATTGTTGAGATGTTCGTTTGGATACTCTTTGCGCCTATTGTTGAGATGTTCGTAGCTAAATCAAAAGGCCTGTGGGGAGTGGGTTTGGGGGTCCCTACGGTTTGATATACACACGTCCAGTCATGAATGCTTAGCACATATTCTCATGCATATGAAAAGCTCAACTCAAATCAAAATGAAATATGCAGGATGAATCAATGCAAGTTAGGGGGAACCAATGTAAAAATCAATTCAAATTCTGGTTCATGCATACCTTCAAGTTTCCTGCACAATAGGGAGTGGAAAAACAGACTGTTTCTGTACATTAACAACATTTTTATCACCACCAGATGCTCGTTGATAACTCAACGAGTTTACATGGCCAAATATTACGTGCGTTGATTTACAGCATTTGATATTACAAGAATACACACACCCCTAAGAAGATGTAAAATGAATCACGACAGAGACACGAGAATTTTTGGGTCTGACACAGCTTAATACAACATTGAGCCCATGGGACATTTCTGATTGTAATTTCCTCTTTAATTACCTTTCCTTGAGAGAACCATTAATAGACCTTCTTAACTCCCATGGGCGTAGCCACCCCTTCAAGGGTGATTGTAGCAACATTGAAGAAGCGGAGAACTGCTTTTGCCTTGATGAGATTGAGGACAGACAATTGAATGTACTTCTTAGCCTTTTCTTGTCACTGTCAATGTACGGTTGGGCTTTCGGTTCGTGTTGCACAGCAGTTATTTTGAGGGCTTCAGGCATACAACAGTTGAACATTGAACCTATATTGTAAACAAAATATACACATCAGAACTATGATCAGTCATTTAGTTACTAGGATTACGAGGGAAAGAATATGTTTTTATTCAAGGGGCAAATTTAAATTTATTTTAGATTTTATGGGGCTGTTAATAATTTGGGGGGAGTGGGGGGCTGGATTTTCACATATCTCCCTTATAACTCATCTTCACCTTACACTTAACCCTTTAATCCATTATCAAACATAGTTAACTCTTGGTTTCGAAATTACACATATCTCCCTTATAACTCATCTTCACCTTACACTTAACCCTTTAATCCATTATCATACATAGTTAACGACTTAAATGGGGTATTTGTAATTTTAATACCAGAAAGAGAAAATTGGGTAACAACCCTTTATTGATATGTTAAGGTATCTAGAAGTAATAAGCAAGAATGACTTACCTAATTTGGCGAGCCGATTTACCCATTTTGGAATTTTTTTTCCTGTCAACTTATAGCATATGTCCTTGCAGAAATGGTTGCAGTTCTTCACAATCAAGTGATACGTATCTCCATTGTAATTTGCAGCTTGACGTTCCATAAATTCCCTAACTTGAGTAGCATCCAATGATGTCGTACCAATGAATATGGATTTCCTAAACTTAAATCCAGGGCATTGGCGAGGTTCTACTTCAAACACACCACTAGATGGGTAGTCGTGAGCTCCAAATGCGTATTCTACACTGTGAACTGTGAGAATTGAAAATTGGAACTAATCAGAACAGTTTTATTATAAATATTTTTTCATTTTCTGTAAGGAACCTATCTAATTTCATTGTATATATACATGGGATAATTACAATGGTATATCCAGAGGTTTGTCGGAGGTTTGTCCTAATTACACAAACTTCCTTTGAGATTTGAGACATTACAAAAAAATCCATTTACATACCCTGATATTTGGTCTCAAGAATGTTATCATAGTCATGATTTTAAGTCAAATATTGACCAATAAGTGTCGAGGCAAAACAGGGTATTCATAAAAAAATTAGAGACAATATCTAAAAAACTAAAGCATTAGAGGAAGTTTGTGTAATTAGACCAACCCACAGCATTTCATACCATATATATGCTTGTGTGAGTACGTGTGCGCTTGGTAAACTTTGTAGAAAGGAGATATAGGCCGTCGACGAAAATTCAGAAAATTCAAGAGAGTTACACAATAAGATGGTGTATGCAAAAGCATAAAACAAATTATTTTTCTTTCTCAATACTTGAAAAGCATTTGGAATGCCCGATTCTGCTTTTCCTAGAAATAGAAGATACCTATAAGCCAGAAGCAGATTGTTCAACTTTCAGCAGGTTCCGCGTATTCCTTTTTTAACTTTTGGCAAAATTTAATAAACCTCTATTTTCAAACACTTCCGGCTTTCATTACTAACCGTTTTTTCCAAAAATCTCCAAAATTAAGCATTTCAATAAGTGCAATAAATTGTTCCAAATGTCATGTAAATGCTAATTACGAAATAAAAGAAGCAAAACGAGGCAAAGAATAGAAAAAATCTCCGACGACCCAATCTTACGTTGATGAAAAAACATAACACAAGAACCAAAAACAAGTAAAAGCTAAACACACATAAACCAGATTCCAGCCAAACGTACCTTCTACACCGGAGTGGAATATACCTAAGCCAGCCCAGAAGACATAACCATTCATTGTGGTCAAATCATACACATTCAGATAAACCGGAGTATCTTTGGCACCTTCATTATCCGACTTCACCTTTGAAAACAAACAAAACCGACGAGCTGACTTTTCCGTCAAGTTTAGAGGCACTATCGATTTCCACCCTTTTCTTGATCCTAATCCCATTATTGCTTTCTTCAGAAGAACAGAGGTTTATCCTATAAATACCACAAGAAGAGCAGATTCAAAATGAGTTCGACCAGGACAGAAAAAGGGTATTTTATTTTGATATTTTGGATAAGAAAAGAATTAAAACTTAGTGCAGAACTTTTCAACAATTGTTTTTAAAAAAAGAAAACACGAAAGTTTTTTGTATGTTGCTCAACTTGTAAAAGTCAATCCGAAAAAGGAGTGGGAGGCCACTAATCATTGAAATTGTTGATTATATAAATCTTGGTTGGAGCTTCTTTATCTTTCATTCATTGTTATACTTGATTCAATATAAGTTTTAATAATGGCCTGAAAATGGAAAAGCAACACTCATATTAGAAT
>JBBMKE010000002.1:17905554-17917150 GCA_037834125.1 Lippia alba | reverse complement strand
CCAAAAAGGGTCCAACCCCCACATTCCCCTTTTTGGCCTTTGAGTTCACGTTTGTTCCTCCCTTCGCAGTTAAGGAAGAAAAGCATCAGAGCACTTCCACGTAACAAATTCTTGGGTGAATTCGGAGTCTCAATCTGCAAGTCCAGCGCATAGCCGGATTTTGACACGATCACATTTGATATGAAATAGTAATAATATATTTATATATAAAAATATATTATTGCTCAAAATAAAAAATAAAAAAATTATATTTAATATAAATTGTGTAATAATAATAATAATAATTATTATTATTATTATGAATGATATTAATGAAATCAGTTCAAAATTTTTGTTTCATTCTTAACTTTATTATTTGGCATACCAATCATAGCAATGACATGATTGAGTCATTCCATTCCTTTATTCATTCCATTACAAAGTTCATTCCTTTCCTGCCTCATTCCATTCATGCATACCAATCATGCCGTAAGTACTTGAATATATAAAGTAATTGAATGTCTTGCGTTTCTACAATATCAAATGAATCTATTGTTTTGTATTTGAGTAATTAAATATATTGATAGAGAGATAAAGTAAAAAGATTTTTCTGTATTTGAGTATGTATAATTAATTAGATATTTTGTGCTCAAACTCCAAATATAATGATAGAGAGATTAAATAAATTAATAGTTTTAATTATTGTTCAAATATATATTATATACTTATGCTCAACGAAAAGATAAGTCCTATAGTTATTAAATAAATAAATGGAAAAATATCATTTTTCGTCCTCTGGAAATGGAGCTTTTCGCTTTTCGTCCTGAACTTTTCATTTGTCTCAAAACTAGTCCTGAACTTTTGCTAAAAATCTCACATTTGGTCCTCTGGCTAACTTCCGTTAAAAAATGAACGGAAAAGGTCACGTGCGACACACGTGGCCTGATTAAAGCTCGAAATTGACAAAATGGTTCTGAGTTAAAGCCTTAATTTATTACCTAGAGTTAAAATTCAAAAAATCATACTCATTTCTCTCACGCCTCTGACTCTTTTCTCCTTCTTCTCTTCCATTTCTCTCAAGAAGTTGCTTAGTTGCAGTTGGCATGGATGAACTAGAATTGCGTGGGGAAAGATGAGTCTTCAAAAAAGCGAAGCTAAATGGGTATCCATACCCTAGATACGGTAAGAACCTTTACCCTTTTTTGATCTTTTTATGGTTTGTAGCTTGGACAAATATGTGTTGTCTTTTATTTGTGATGAAATTTGAAGAAATCCTCCCACAGAATACATAACAGCCCCATTTGCAGCAACAACCATGGAGAATTGGAGTATGAACCCTAATTTTGTGTTTTTTGGGGGGAAAGGTGTAATAAACCCAATTTATACCCACAATTTTCCCTCCTTTTTGATAACAGCTGCGTTTTGACTCCAATTCCACGTCATTGCGGGCTAAAAAATTAACCTTAAGTTGCACGTGACCTTTTCCGTCCATTTTTTAATGGAAGTTAGCCAAAAGACCAAATGTGAGATTTTTGGCAAAAGTTGAGGACTAATTTTGAGACAAATGAAAAGTTCAGAACGAAAAGTGAAAAACCCCATTTTCAGCATTTTCAGAGCACAAAAAATGATATTTTCCCTAAATAAATTCAGGCATATTTATCCGAAATAAAAATATGAAATGGACTATTAAAATTTCGTTTCACATGTAGCAAAATCAGTTACATTAATTGTATGAAAATAAATAAATAATAAGTACGTGGCCTACCACGATTTCGACTTACACAATCCCCTGCCGACCTCACCATATATTATTTCACAATTAATATTTATACTATATATAATATCTTATATGAATGTTTAATATGATACAATATAACAAAATAATATTTTTAAGTGTATTGACTATCGATTCATTGGAGTCAAAATGCAAAGATAATTATCATTTATGAACAACTCTTAAAGTTTAATTGAATTATAGGAAAAAAAAAACCTTTTAGTTGTACTACTATATTAAGAACATAGAGAGATTTGTATAACAGTTATGAATTACATTTTGGGAAATTACAAATAATAACCTGCCCATTGTTTAAGATGTTTTTTGTAATTTTTTAGCTACGATATTTTTTAAAAAAAATTAATCTAAAATAAATCGGGTTTATAGTTAAGATTACTATAAAAATAATTCCATAATTCTTCTTAGGGACCACACAATATTCTGTCCATGCATGAAGATAATGTTGCTTTTTGAGAGATCTCGTGATTATTGCCTTTCTCAATTTACTTAATTGCATTATTCAATGAAACATTAGAACGTTAATAATTCACTTTGATAGGCAAAAGATTATGGTGTTTTGTTATACCTTTTCAAGATCTCATACCATGTTAGTAGGGAAGATTTTATGTTTAGTCCTAAGTGAGGTTAGATTTAATCATTTAAGTTAATTAATTCTATTTTTACTTTCATAAATTAGGTTTTTGAAGATAATTTTAGTTTACTAACTCAGTTGATTTCATACTTAATTCCATAAATTATGTTTTGATGACAATTTTAATCCTTTTGATAGAATGATAGTTTCACTCTTTTAAGTAACTCGAGATCAACCTCTGTTGGCTGCTCCATTTCAAGTTTCAACACTATGAACTATGGAGAAACATCATAATTAAACCTAAAAAGGCTATAAATTTTAATTACAAATATAAAAAATATATTTATAAATTCTATTACATTAATAATATTTTTTACATTTGTGCATGTAAGGGAAAAAACTAATAGAATTAAAACATTATTTAAACCACCTAAAATGACAAGATCATATTATGCCTCAATTAAATTTGTTTTTAATCCAAATTTGTGAATTAAGTCTTCCATCTTTTTGAGTTTGATTAAAAAAATAGGACGTTTGTGCATCTGCAGAATATAAGGAAACTCATTGTAAGGGCAAAAACTCCAGAGAAGAAAGATGGCAATAGTAAATAAAAGGTTTGGGATGTAGTTTGCGACACAATCAAAAATGGGGTCGACACTTAACATCATGTCACAAGATTTGGACTTCTACCACATCAACTCTAATCCCTCAAACACCTGCCCCTTCGACTTCTGCAAACACAACATGTGCTGCAATGTTTTTCAAAAAATATGAAAGTTTTAAAAATATTTTCCCATTAATTATAAGTCCTAACGAAGGAAACAGAAAAATGACAAAAATTTAACAAAAGGACTACAATTATCTTCAAAACCTAACTTATGAGACTAAATATAAATTAGCTAACTTGAAAGAGTAAATGTGATCTCCCTTATAATATAGGGGGGTCAAAAATGATTTTTTGTTTCCCCATGCCAGTTATTGTATCATTAATTCTAAAAAAAAAAAAGAAGAAGTAATTTTATCTTTTCAGAAAAAAAGAAGTAATTTTATCATTAATAGGTAATTAAAAATGTGCAAAGATATATAGTTGTTTGGAAAGTTCCCAACATTCATTATTTAGAGAGACACATTCAGGATATAAGTTTAGGGATTTGTATTAAATGATAGGTAATAATTCCATAAATAGTTAGATGTATCTATATAATGACTCATTTTGATTTTATACATTATATTTTCAGTCTTTTTTATTTGCTAATAGTTTACAATCTCCTTATTCATTAGACTATGTCAAAATTTTGTTGTGTAGTATTGAATATCCATCTAACCATTAATGTTGTAATTTCTTCTTTTCGGTACTGGGAAGTAACTTCAGATAATTAATTTTTTTATAAGATTTAATTATCCTAATGTGTTTTAATCCGTGTCGTTTTGAGAAATTTAGACGATATCATGATAAGCATTTCAAAACAGTTTGCAAAGCTTTAATGATTTCAATAGTTAATGTTGATCGATATGATAAGTTTTAGTACTACAAATGAAAATTTTAATGAAAAATCACGTAGATCCCTAATTGAACTTAGTAGAAAAGGGATCTTTGTAATATATTACAAATTATGAAGGATTTTCGTGTAATTTATAAAATATATCAACAGGTAAATATGTCTAATAATAATGGATGTAAATTTAATTTATCCCAAATAATAATTGTGAAAATATCAAAGTTAGACTCGAGGGATGCATGTACTGATGTACGGGGTGGTGCCTTGCATTGTCCGTGCCTAAGCTTCAGCTAGCAAATGGGCAGGGTCGAGTACTTTTATTCGATTATGAGGTGTTTGATGACCTCTAATGCACCGATACTTCTAAAAATATCATTTTATTGTGTCGTGTTGTGTCGGACATTCGTATTGGACACCGTGTCCGACATTTCTCACGTGAAAAATTCACAAAAAATCCGTATTATCGTATCCGTGTCGTGTCGTGTTCGTGTCGCCGTGTCCGTATCCATGCAACATAGTTGATGACACACTTTGCGATTTACATGGAACCTCACCTCAGGCTTTAACCTAAAAGGCATTTTCCTTACAGTTCGGGTTCGACTTATGAATTGAAATCTTGATGAAATTCAAATATGCTTAATTAAAAAGAATATATAATTCCAAAATCTATAATGCATGGACATGAACATGAAATGATATAAATATAATAATAAAATTTTTTTCTAAATTTTTTTATATAAAAAGTGTTTAACATAATATTCAATACTCTGTTTGATATCGACATGACACGACAAATCAAAATGATACTCTTAAAAATGTTTCTAGTGGTACAAAACTTTTACCTTTGAAGCTTTACGAGCTCATTTACTGAAAAAGGAATTACATTAAATAATTAATAATCTTGAAAAAACTTATAATTTCAGTCAAATAATTTGATTACGTAATCCAAGGGTGTACTTCAGTACTATTTACTTCATAGTGTTTTTGGTGATATTCGTGTTATGTATTCGAATATAGTTAGGTGTTGTTTCTCTTGTATTCGTCGTGGTGCAAATATCATCGTTCACTTATTAGCTCGTAATGCAGTTTAGGTCTGCATTGGTTCTTCATATATTCTGTTGTATGATTCGAACAATTTTCTTGTCAATTTGAATTAATTTCTAGCCCTCGGGGCCGTCCTTTCCTCAAAAAAATAAAATAGTGAATTAGTGATCTGATTTAAATTTTTATGGGTTAAATTACATTTTTCCATCGAAAGAATTTTTTTTTTTACTTTGATACCACAACTTTTTAATATTACTGATTGCTATCTAAAGTATGACAAGTATTGTAGTTTAGTACTTAAAGTATTTTTCTGATCATTTTAATATTTCTTTAAAAATAAAAGGTAATTTAACAACACTTTTTGTCAAAAAAAAAAAAAGTTTATAGAGATAAAATTATGACAAATATAAATTAATATCAAATCCTACTATTAAAAGATCCATTTTTTTATGTGAAAAAAAGACAATTTAACAACCTTTTTAACCCACGAAATAAATTTATAGATATAAAATTAGGAAAGATGCAAATTAAATCAAATGCTAACATTAAAAAATATATATTATTCAAAAAATTGAGATAGGAAAGTGCAAAAAAGTGGATAGAAAATGTAATCAACCTATTTTTATTATGCTTTTATATTTGTGGATAATATTTTTCCTTGAAAAATTCAAAATCATGAAATTAATTATCTGTGTTAATTTATCTCATTAAATGTCTATTCCCAAAACGAAATTATATCGTAAATTATAAAACTGACATGGGAGTTTGAAATTCTTGACTACATTGATTCAATTAATATATTTTGAGGAGTCGTCCTATTTCGACTTAGATAAGTATTTTTAAGGTTTTCAAAATAAAACGTACAAGATATATAACTAATTATAGAAAATTAGAGGGAGAAATCAATTAAAGAGATCTCAAATCTTGAAATAATAATTTGGGCGAGGATTAATCGGAGCAAGATCAAGAGTTCAAAACCTACTCCAGCACCCAATTCTCATGCATGCATATCTGCTGCACTCAATGACTTTTTCAAACAGCTATTCAAATCTCTCTCCTCTCTCTCATAAACAACACCAAGAAATTGCAAATACACAATCTTTCCATGAAAACCCCACAAAAACAAATCAAAACTCATAAAACTGAACAATATTCTTGACCTAAAGAATGAAGCTGGTAGCAGAAATCCTGACAGGAACACTTTTCTTTGTGGAGGTTAAGGAAGATTCAACTGTGGGAGATTTCAAGAAAGAGATGGCGAACCAGGAAAACCTTCCCATAAACAGGCTGATTCTAATGCTGGATGGTGACGGCAGACGTGTTTTGATGGAGAAAGACGAGGTTTCGCTGTCCGATTACGGGGCTCGGAATGGTTCGCATGTGTATGTCTTCTTCAAAGCCCAAGTTGATGAAGCTCCTCAGCCTAATTCTCCTCAACCTCCGCAGCAGAGTAATTCTGGGGTAAACGAACCTTCGAACGAGCCTTCGGCTTGTGCCGATCAATCTGAATAGAGGAATTTTGGGTGTTTCTTTGTGCTGTTTATGTGCAGTGTGGTGTTGTGAGAATGTGAGGAAGAAGATATATGAACTTTTTAGTGAATGTTGGTTGGAGAATTGATATTTTGTCCCTGTCTTGCTACCCTTAACAGGATTCAATTCGGTCAATCGAAATATAATGTAAATTCATTAATGTGGGAAGTTTTTGTAATTTTGAAAACCTTATAATTACACCTTTTATGAAGTCATGGTTCTCTACCAAATTGACAAAATTTGTTCATCTCATATAGACCCGTCCGAGTTTCGAATATACTCGTCGAATATTACACTGTGTATCGGGTTTCCTGTCAATTGCTCAGAAATTCAAAAGATCAGAATAAAAGAAACACAACAAGAACAGAGAAATGTAGTAAAATGTACACAACTTGTGGGAGTATATTTAATTGATCCATCAAATAACAAGTACCACAGTTCTTAAGCATGATGGTTCGAGAAGCATGATTTTAAGTGACATTAGTACAACATCAACCTGTCTAGAAAAGGAAAATTGTACAGTAAAAACCTTTTCATTACCAATTGGACCCATCCGAAAATGGTTCGAGAGCATCTTGTTTGCCATTGGCATAGAACTCAAACACAGCATTCATTCTTGCAAGTTTGTCAAAATGATAATTCACATGAACAATAACCGGCTTCAATTTCTTCAAATTCACATCTTTCCTCACAGTCTTGAAAAGAACCTTACTATTCATAAACATGTACATATCCATTGTCCTCTTAGCAGCATAAATCCCATCATAACCGGGACGAGAAGGAAAAAGCAGCTGTTCATTAAAAACAGTTTGACCATCGGCATTAAAGTCATGCCTCAGTCGGTCAGCAATCCTATCTATAAGCTCAATCGAAGGAATTGTAGGCCTTATGTAAAAGAATCCGGAATTATAAACCCAAATCTTCATTGTGTGGGCATAACGGGCCCACCCCATCGCCGGTTCATGAAAAACGTCATTGTACCCATAAGCCGTCTTGTAATCATGACCATCCGAGATGGACTCCACATCAGAGTCCCTATACAAGTGATCAAATGGATTTTGCAAGTAAACTATATCAACATCCGAAGAAAGAACACTATACCCCAATTGGAGAAACTCCCTCAAGATTATGAATTTCAAGCCCAAAACGATAAAATTACCGCCCGATTTTCCTAAATAATTGATTTCCTCGTCGGGGTCGTTCTTGTAATAGGGGATTCCATTTACTCTGCAGAAATTTACTGTTTGGTCGTCTAACGCCACTACTAGGTAGTTAGGGAGGTTGAGTTTCTTGATGGTTGCGAACTGTACTTGTAGCAAGGTTTTCACATTCTTATTTGCTAGGACCACTATAAGCTCTTTTCCTGTTTCAGACAAGATTTTTGCAAGTCTCGGGTTTACGGTTTCATCAGGAAGGACGGTTGGGTTTGTTCGTAAGGCGTTTACGGTGCCAAAAGGACAGGCTTTGTGTGGTTTGCTCAATCCAACAAACTGATCGTGTGCGTGGTTCTGCCCTTGTTCAGCCAACCTTAACTCTCCATTCAAGTCCCTAACTTGCTTTTCCAATTCAATGTTCTTGTCTGATAACCTCATGATATCTGATTTCAATATTTTTATTTTTACGGTTGATTTGCATGATTGTTAATCGACCTACGCATAGATACAATAAACAGATCATGTAAATTTCAGAAACTCCATGGTGCTAAGTGCTAAGTGCTAATTATTTTTTTTAGTTCTATAGTCGAGCCGGGATGGACCACTTAGGGCGTAAAGCTCTTCCTACCAATAGTATCTCCATTCTCGACTCGAACTCGAGACCTCTGGTTAAGCTAGCATAGCGCTGGACCGCTAAGCTATACCACCATGCTAAGTGCTAACTATGAAGAAAACTCAAAACATCTAATCTACCTTTCATGAGCAATAAGTTCAGTTCATTGGCAAAACACAAAAATTAATGCCCGATAATTCACAAAAAAACTATTTAACTTATCG
This sequence comes from Lippia alba, assembly GCA_037834125.1. NCBI lineage: Eukaryota > Viridiplantae > Streptophyta > Magnoliopsida > Lamiales > Verbenaceae > Lippia > Lippia alba. The sequence continues at coordinate 17,908,741 of JBBMKE010000002.1, read as the reverse complement.
CATTTCAAGAACATTAAAGCAATATAGCTGAAGCACCTACAGAACAGCAAATCAAAGTCAATGAATCAATGAACAACAAATCAAAATGAAAACCTCCAGATTAGACTTGGAAAGATGCCGAAATTGACCAGGGAAGAAAAAGAAAAGTAGAAAAAAAAACTAGGGGTGGCAAATGGGCGGGTTGGGCTGGGTTTGGGTTGGGTCCATATGGGTTGGGTCCTAATGGGCTGGGTCTAAAATGGGCTCTATGTTAATGGGTTTATATCGGGCTGGGTTTTAAATGAGTTTTATTGGGTTTTAATGGGTTCTTTAATGGGTCTAATATTGGGTTTTAATGGGCTCATATTCAATACAAATACCTAAATATCTAATATACCCCTCGCAAGTACATTTTCCTTATTTTGGACTTATTTGACTAAATTAATTTATTTTCAACCTGTTTGACATGTTTTAAACCCGTTTGATCTATTTTAGGTTCTTTTTTTTTGTTTTTCGGCCTCTTCGACCTATTTAGAACTCGTTTAATCCGTTTTGGGCCCGTTTTACTAGTTTTTTACCCGCTCGACCTATTTTACACATTTTGCCCCATTTTTGGTCCTTCTCACTCATTTTTTCACCCGTTCGGCCTATTTTGGACTCGTTTCACTTATTTTTCCACTCAATCAACTTATTTTTGACTTGTTTGATCTGTTATTGTCGATATAATGAGCCATAACTGTCATATACCCATTCGACACAAGAGAATTCCATATATCCGATGTCAAACATATCCTGCTGTCAACCGATTGCAATATTGCTTTCAATCTTTCCTTTTCTGCTTGATATATTTTAGCAATATCGGCTTTTGATGTGTTTCGAGACACATTGACAACAAGTGGGTTCAAGTAAGTAAAAACCTCACGAATCCCTTCATGTTCAACAAATCTGTATGGATAGTTATGTTTAATAACTGCCGAAGCTAATTTTTCCCTAAATACAGATTGCTCAAATTCCTCATTTTGGACCCCATATTGGTGCACCTCACGATATGGACACCTTTCAGCTATATGACGCTTTAAATTTGACGTTCCAATACTACCGCAAGCATAAACTTGTCCACACTTTTTGCATTTAGCTTTCTTTTTCTCATTCTCAATAAACTGATCAAAAAATTTCCATACATTTGAAGAAGATTTCTTAGAACTCCCACTCACTAAACTATCTGCACTTTGTTCTTCCATATCTAACTGCAAACTATCAACATAACCAAGAATCAAGAATCCAAATTAACAAGATCTTGAGCTCAATTGTCATTCGAGCCCATTTGGGAATCAAGAATGTAATACAGAATAAAACTTTTTGCTGAATCTGTTTTGTGATGTAAAGCTGAAGGATTCCTCTTATTTCTAGCCATATGTTTGAACGAGCTATTAAGTTTGGTGCATAAGGTTTACCGTTTAAGATTATTAAATTAGTTTCTTTCACAGGTTCAATTTAAACCCCCAAGATTCTGGAGGTTTTTTTACCTTGCAAAGTCAGCCCAGATTAGATTTAATAACAATGGGGCCGATGAAATCAATTAAGTTTTGTTTCAACTTTTAACTATACTGCATGACTTCAAGCTATAATATCATTGAAAAGATTTCTTGTGCTTTCATGCCATTTGTGGCCTACATAGAGGAAATTCATAATATAGCAGAAGAAAAAGTCCAACTTTGAATTAGAGTTTCAGCACAAGAAAAATAAAATTGTTTCAGATTGGAAGGTAGCAACGCCCCATTTCACAAATTTCAGATTCAAGTTCAAAAGCCAATTCAGAATTCATTGAAACAAATCTCAAAAAAAAAAAAAAAGACTAAATATCACAAGTTTAGAAAATTAGTAAAGAATACCGACCTACAGATCGAAGGCTGGGGAGACTGGTGGCTCGAGGCGGCGACGATTGAAGCTCAGAGGTGGCAGCGATAGGAAGGTAGCAACGCCGGTGAAGGGCGGCGGCGACGAAGTCCGTCTGGGGGTGATGGAACAACGCCGGTGAGGGATGGAGGCGGCGACTCCCGTGAGTGGGTGGCGGGACGACGCTTGAAGGGGTGGTGGGACGTCGGAAGTGGTGGCGCAATGGTGGCTGAGAAAGCAATTGGCGGCTGAGAAAGCAAATTGGGGTTTATGAATTTGAGTTTGTGAGTCGTGTTCTTTGAGAAATTGGAAATTTCTTGTTTTGATTTTTAATAATACTTAATTTATGAGATATAAATATATCTTTTAATTTATAGGATGGGTAAAATAGTAATAAGACATTATAATTAATTAAATGGGTTAACCCATTAAGAACCCGATTCAGACCCAATTTGAGCCCAATCCGAACCCATAAGCGACCCATTATTCTCAGACCCATAATTGGCCCAGCCCATAAATGACCCAATTCTTATTTTATTAACCCAAAAACGGCCCAAAATCATTGGGGCGGGTTGGACCCATGGGTTCAAACCCATTTTGCCACCCCTACATAATAATGTTGGGTTCTTCATTTTTCTAAATAAGTTAGGGTTTCTTCTTTTTCTAAAGAAAAGAACCCTTTATGATAGTAACTCTTCATCAGCTTAAAATCTGTTTCAAGGGGCTTATATAGTTATGAGGCAAGCGAACTAATAAAAGAACCAACTAAAATGGAAGCAAATCTTGACACAAAACATTATTCATAATCAATAGATGAAAAACATGAAAACGTAGCAAACATTCATACTAAAATATGCCACCGGCGATCAAGCACCCAACTCTGGGAGCCACAATCACACGGGGAGGACACGAAACTCAGACCGACACGAAACAAACTCAGACAGAAACGAAACCAAACACAAAACCTAATATAACTCGAAACTGCTCGAGAAATAGAACAAGAGTTTTTATGGTGGTAATAGGGAAGCTTGAGATCATGCACGATTCACTTGGCGCCTTTCTTGGCAGCTGCCTTGGTGACCTTGGCTCCAGAAGGCTCCTTCTTCTCGACGCTCTTGATGACGCCGACGGCAACCGTCTGACGCATGTCCCTGACGGCGAATCGTCCCAAAGGTGGGTACTCGGAGAAAGTCTCGACCACCATGGGCTTAGTTGGAATCATCTTCACCATTCCGGCGTCACCGTTTTTCAAGAACTTGGGCTCCTTCTCCAGCTCCTTACCCGAGCGCCTGTCGATTGTGGTCAACAGCTC
>JBBMKE010000002.1:17804330-17815091 GCA_037834125.1 Lippia alba | reverse complement strand
TTTTCAATGTACGTCCAAATTCTTGCTGCTCAAGTTCTTTCCAAGTGGGCCTCACCAATTAAATCTCAAAACAAAGCTTTGACAATTGACACCCCACGTGCATGTATGCTACCTAAATCTAAATTCAATTAGTTTTGCTCAATTAATTCCAAACCTTCAAGCTCTCGGCCCAATAAGATCAGATAGCCTTCCAACTTCATAATAAAACTCTCTCTCCACAATGGGCCCATGCATCAACTCTTCACGGCCCAACAACAACAAATTCTTCCCAAAGACAACTTCTATTCAAAATCCAGCCATATGCACGTACAACTCACTCATGCACACGATTTCAGCCAAAGATTCTCCTAATTGTTCCAAAAAGTCTTCAAAATAATAAAATTGGCCCAGCTGCACTAGAAACACAAAAATACATCACGGTACCAATTTATATCCAATAAAAGCACTAAAATCAAGTCATTAGACACACAAAATATATGAAATTATGCACACTAACAGTTTGGAAAACCCTATGTGGATCGAGCCCCACTAGTATAAATACTAGTGTCGGCGCTTCTCTTATTCTTTAGACCAACGTCCTTGAATCGTTTTTTTAGAAAAATAAAAAAAAAGTTTCCAAAGCAAAAATCATAGCCTAAACACAAGCCACATAACTAGCATTCTCATTAGTTTGATCGCTTATAGGACTAGTGTGGATACGTTTTGGAAGATCACTACTTTGGGATCTAATTGAAGGCCGTTCAAGGGACTTTTCACGTGAAGGGTGTTCGATAGGCGGTATCAACATCACAAGAAAGCTTCAACTTACATGAGTTTCTTGAAACACCCTAAGATACGATACGAACATTGCAAGTTTATTGAGCAACTTTTGAAATTTTTTTAAAACTTTTGTTATGCAACTCTGTACGTTTTCCAACACATCCAGTCGAGGATCATAGTTCGGATCAATAAGTACTTAGATGGGCTAGTTGTACCATTCTATTTATGATGGGAACAATTATGTGGCTAGATTGCACCAGAAACACTGTTTATTTGGTATACCTTTCAATATTGGATACAAACCTGTTGAAACATCCAAGTTTTATCTGATCAACAAAAAAGTGATGCATGGTCTCTACATCTCGAAACATCAACTGGAACAAATCATTCTATCATTCAAAGTAAAGATGTCAAACGGACCGGACCGGCCCACGAACCCGTGAACCAGCCCGGCTTCGAAGCGGCCCGGCCCAGCCCATGAATATTATGAGACGGGCTGGGCTGGGTTTGGGGTATTAATCTGGGCCCCTATTAGGTTTGATTATTCAACCCAGTCCAGCCCATGAACCGGCCCATTTAAGCCCATAACCAGCCCGGACCAGCCCGTGACCCAGGCCCAGTTCAGGCCCAGCCCAGGCCCGTTACATTTGACCCAAAATTTCCAAATATATATTATTCAATGTGTTCTGTATTTTATATTTTTACTCTTCTTGGCCCAATTCATACAAGCCTATTAATCCTTCAATTATAAGTTATAAATACAAATTAAATAATAGAAGCCCAATTGTGTAAACTTAGACTAGCTCATCAATTACACATTTATAATAAAATTTGAACGGTCATTATATTAATCTTATATTATCATTAGGTTATTGTATATGTAATTAGAACTACTTATTAAGATTATAGAATGAAGTATTAACGTTTCTTTAAATGTTTTTGTGGTTTAGAAATATAACAGAAACTTACATACATAAATAATAACAAAATTAAAAAAATTATAATTTTATAAATGTAATAAAATAAAAAATATTAATATAAATTAGAAAAAATCTTAAAATTTAATATAAAAAAGGCTAAAAAAATTAAAAAGTTGGCCCACAAGTCTAGACCATCAAAATCGATAGACCAAACCCATCAGGCCCAGCTCGTCAGGAACCGGCCCAGGCCCAGCCCACACTTTGTGGGTTCATGGGCTGAGTTGTGCCACTATAATTTAACTCAAACCCAGCCCGACCCAACCCATTTCAAGATGGTCCTGGGCTAACTCAGCCCGTACAGTAGCGGGCTTAGACGGGTCTGCCCAGCCCGGCCCAGTTGACATATTTGATTCAGAGTGATAAAGCATGATGTTATCTTCCACTTGCATCTTGATTATCAAAGTAAAGAGCCGTTGGTGGAACAAGAGTGGAGCTCTTCAAATGCAAATTTAACCAAGACTGATACTCTTTCTCTCTCCCACTTGCTTGCACTGTTGAAAAAAAAGTTGTTGGTGTCTTGGGAAATCAACCACTTTAAAATTCAAATAGGTGCAACGGTCATCATCTCTTGCTATAAAAGGTGAGCATGCTTATTTACAAAAACTGACTTTCCTTGCTGATTTTGCTACTTCTTTCTTTTGTTAACACCTAGAGTTGGTTCTTGGTGGGTTGTTTTGCAAATAGGCTTGGAGTCTGGAGCTTGTCTGGTGAACTACTCCGTTGTTTGTTTTGTTTCGAGGACAACTTCATCTTCGTATCTTTGTAATCTCCTTATTTATTAGTTACCCTTTTCAAAATCCTAAATTTGAACAACTTAGGTAGAGGATTAATCTCAAATGTTCGTGTTTTCACAAGCGATGGAGCCAAACCTCTCTAAATCTTAAGTCTCTTGTTCTTTCACTTTATTATTCTGTTTGAGACTTGTGTAGCTCTAAGTTGAACTATTGATTTGATCACATTTGAAGCTCTGATCTACATTTGTTAAGCTCTTGATTGAGCAACTGGAGCTTGAAGATCTTATGAGACTGAATGATCTTGGTTTATAAATTGATGAAAACTGAAGTTTATCAAGATCCTAAGCTGTGAAAGTTTGCTGCTTTGACTTGATTAGTTCAAAGCTTTGATAACCAAAGTTTAGCTTGTGAAAAACAAGGATCAGTTCTCAAAGTTACTATCAAGATCTTTACCTTGACACACATCATCTACATCCATTCATACTAAACTCATTAAAAGCTGTTTTAACAGCTTTACCACTTTGATACCACTGCAAGAGCTAATCTACTCTTATCTCCGAGTAATTGACTTGAACGAATATTGTAATACTCTGATTCTTATCCATGAGCAGTTGGTTATACTGATTGTGTTGTAAAATCCTACAAGTGTTGCGCAAAAATCTCACATAAATCAACTCACCCCTACCCTTCTTGATTTCTAACAAAGTCGCGACCAGAAGACCAATAGGAGATTTTTGTTGAGGATGTAAAGGTGGTGCCGTAGGAGGTCAGTAGTTATAGCTAGGGCAGTGTTATACTAGCCTCATTGTATCAGTCCCTTTGTGGTGCAGCAAAAAAAAGAATAAAGAATATTGGAGGCGCACTACAATTGTTGTAGGTTAATTTTTATTTTTTTTATTAAAGTGTTGTTTAAATTTAATTTTAGATAGGACTCTATCTCATTAACAATTTTCTGAAAGGTTTGAGTTTTGAGTAGGATGCCACGTATCATTCAAACGTGGATGAAAGATAAGATTTATGTTGGACCAGTGATTGTACTTGGGCGCCAGTTGGATACGACACCATATGCAACGCAGTAAATATCGCAATTGTGTCATTTATAGTAATGTAGAATTGAGCTAATGTTAGTTTAGTAAGTATCATGATTTTTATTTTATTTTTTATCGCCGCTGGATGCATTGCAATAATTGGATGAGCATTGTCTCTCACAATGTCAGGCTGTTTAGAAAGATTCTTGATCAAATGAGGGATTGTGACACCTCATTTCACAATTCGGATAGGTAAATTATGTGATTTAATTTCTATTTGCGCTTAGTATAGAATTATGTGACGTAATTGTGCTTTTAATTAAAATCATATTTTGGAGACTTTGAGGATTTTGGAATTGAATCATTAAGCCTTGAAGCGAGACAATTAAACCGGAGAGCCATATAAACCGAACCGAGTAAATAAACCGAACCGGACCCAAAACCTTAAATTCTTGAACCCATATTCCTCTTTCATTTTACCCAACACTTCAAGTCACGAGAGAAAAAGAAGAAGAAAGAGCTTCAAGTTTCCCCAAGCTTTGAAAGATCATTCCTATCTCGTTCCTTTACCATTTTTTGATTCGAAGTAAGTTCCGGAATCCTTATGATCTCCTCTAACTTTCTACCAAACTCAAATTTAGTAAGGCATCACGCCCGCAAATGGATGGACAATCCGAGATGTTAATACAATATTTGGATTATATGCTTCGGGCATGTGCCTTGGGCTTTCAAAATAAATGGGACGAACAGTTGTCATTGGTCGAATTTGCGTACAACAATAGTTGTCAAGCCTTGATTTAAATGGCGCCGTATGAAGCCTTGTATGGGATGAAGTGTAGATCACCGTTGTATTGGGAAATTGAGGATTGAAAATGGACCGAGGATGGTAAACTTGTGAGGTCAACACCGAGACCGGATATAGAGAATACGATTGAGAAAGTTCGCCAAATTAAACAACGGATGAAGGCGGCACAAGATCGGCAAAAGAGTTACGCCGATAGGAGAAGAAGGCCTTTGGAGTTTGAAGTCGGAGATTGAGTTTTCTTGAAGGCGTCTCCTAGGAAGGGCTTCACTCTTATTGGTCGAGGTGGAAAACTCAATCCACAATATCTCGGGCCTTTTGAAATTTTGGAGAGAATTGAAGAAACGGCGTATAGATTGGATTTACCGCCAAACTTGATTGGGATACACAATGTATTTCACGTATCACAACTTCAGAAATACTACCCCTACGAGGATGTCATTCTTCCCATTGAAGATGTGAATTTGGACCCGGATTTGACTATTGTGAAACATCCGGTAGCAATTCAAGATCTGATGATTCAAGAGTTGAGGAACAAGAGGATTCCTTTGGTTAGAGTACTATGGAGAGATCGAAAGTCCGAAGAATCAACTTGGGAAACCGAGGAGAAGACGTTAAGATTGTATTCGGATTTGTTTGAAGAATCGGTTCGGACTTGAGGACAAGTCCATTTTAAGGGGGGAGGTTGTGTCACCTCGTTTCACAATTCGGATAGGTAAATTATATGATTTAATTTCTATTTGCGCTTAGTATAGAATTATGCGACGTAATTGTACTTTTAATTTAAAATCGTATTTTGGAGACTTTGAGGATTTTGGAATTGAATCATTAAGCCTTGAACCGACACAATTAAACCAGAGAGCTATATAAACCGAACCGAGTAAATAAACCGAACTGGACCCAAAGCCTTATATTCTTGAACCCATACTCCTCTTTCATTTTACCCAACACTTCAAGTCAAGAGAGAAAGAATAAGAAAGAGCTTCAAATTTTCCCAAGCTTTGCAAGATCATTCCCATATCGCTCCTTTACCATTTTTCGATCCGAAGTAAGTTCCGAAAACCTTATGGTCTCCTCTAACTTTCTACCGATTGCTTTTTCTTTGATTTTGGGGTTTTGGTTGAGTTTGAGCATGTGGGTGTTTGTTGGGGTTGAACCAATTTGGGAGAAATTGATTCTTGGACTAATTGACATGAATTGTGACTTCCTAAATGCTCAATGTGATCAATATGTTGCATTTATTGTATGGGATTGGTGGTGAACTCATTGGTTGCATTTATTGCATTTGAACTTGAATTTCATTCATATGGGTAAGTCCATGGAATTTGATTACATATACTTTGTATGATGTTGTTATTGCATAATATAATTTATGGGATGCATTTGACATGATTGGTGATGCTTTGGATGGACAAATTTTGGTGTTTTGGGAGTTTTGTTCGAATACCCTGTTTTTCGCGAAATTTTCTGCCCAGAAGTATCAGGTCTAACTGCCGTTTGTATTTTGCAAACGCCCCGTTTAGGCTACCGTTATTTTAAAAAATGTGAGAGTCAAACGGCCGTTTGTACTTTAAGCGTAAACTTGAAACAGGCGTTTGGGTACTCAAGATCTGACACAGTAGCATTTTGAATGCCCATTTGGGTTTTCAATTATTTTTGTAAACAGGGGTTTGGGTAGCAAAATCTGAAAACAGACGCCTTTCACACAGGCGTTTGGATTTTGAACTAAGAAACCAAACGACCGTATGAGATGCTACTGTTCATTTTCGATTTTTTGACTTTTGCGATTCGATTCCTTTGCTCCCGAAACACTTTTATATGTTCTTTTTGAGCTTTAATATGCTATTTTCATACCTCGCATTTGTCGTATGCTTTGTTCGTGCATGGGTTTGCATTTTGGGCACTTATATGCTTGATTTTGGATCATTTTGGTCATATTTCACATCTCATGCATACTTGGCATACTGTGCGTCGTAATTGGTATCATTTTGAGTCTAAGTCTTGGGTTTTGCGTCCCTTTTTATTTCAGAGCCTATTTCGGACGTTGACGAGCCCAAGGTTTAGGAGCTGTCCGCTTTCTCTTATTCCGGTTTCGTACCTTTTCTTCAAGGTGAGGGTTTTAGGTATTTATATAGCTATGAATCCTATGGCCTTAATGTGATGAATTCTTGCCTCGCATGTGACTATATTATACCTAGTAGATACGAATGCTTATGGTATGTTGATGAGTTTATGGATCCCCTTTGAGTTTCGAAAATGATATATGTATGAGTTATATGAGCTCATGGTTTTTGAATCCCCTTTTGTTCGTTTCCTTTGAATCTAGCGAGGCTGGCCCCGAAATATGGGTATTTGGTAAGTATTTGAATCCGGGCCCTACGAGTGTGGGTAAGAGAGACCCGGGATGACCATTGGGTTCGCCGGTTATTACCTCTGTGCACATTCCATTTTGAATCATTTGCGTGCAACTCTTGGAGTATGGAGAAGGCGCTATGTTTCGAGCCCTCGGTGAATAACTGGGGAAGACATGGCGTGGGTTAGCTACGCCCATGTATTTGAATCTATTTGTGGTCGAAAGGGTTTGATTCCCGATCACCAATAGTGTGAGGTTGGATTGAAGTTGTGAATTATTTATTTGAATCTTATGGGAGTTGGTGGAGGTCCGTACTCACCAGACGCGTTTCTTTTGTATTCGGTGGTTATGAATCGAGATAGGATCTTTTGTATTATACGTATCCTTTGAGAATCGCTTTGGTTTGTAAAACCCTAACTCAGTTCATGATTGACCCCATTTGAATCTATATGCTTTGCTCTATATATCTAGTGTTGGTGTGTGTTTAGCCCCCTTCACTCAGTCGAGCCGTTAGATTGACCCCTTTCCTTTCCCACGTTAGTGCAGGTTCCTCGTTACTAGGCGGGGATGTGTGTCGTCGCGTCGTGCTAGCTTGTTTAGATCAAGCTGCATCATGTTTACTTTTGTTTTGAGATACTTGAACTCATTTATGTTGTTATTTCGGATATTGTTGTATTGTCGATTTGGCCCCGTGGCAATACTTATGTACTCATGTTGTGCTTTGGCACGTTTGGACTTATATATTGATCTTGGTTTGGCTTCCGCACTTTGTTTCTTTGTTTGCACGTTCTTTTATTCAGCCCCGCTTAGCTAGTGTGTGTGTGTAGGTCTCTGTTCGCTTAGACTTGGATTCATGTAAGGGTTTCAATCTCATAGGTGAATCCGGGTTTAGGTGCGGGGGATGTGGATGGCCTACGTTTGGGCGTCACAGGGATGACAAGGTATTGGTTGAAATTTAGTTCACATTTATTAGTTAGATGAAATAGGTGTAATTTTAATATATCGTATAATGTTTTTTTATGTGGTTTACGTGGTGGAGTCCATATGATGAATGCCAGGTTAAGTATGGTGGGTTGCCTGCTTACGGTACCTCCTAAACTGGTTGTGTGTCGAGTGACATTATCTTCATGGAGTTTCCAGACAATTTGGCTATGTGCAAACATTCCTTCGCAGATGGATTAGCGGATGAAATAAACTTCCTGTTGGAAATGCCCCCAGATATGGAAGGGCACATGTATATGGTTCAATTTAGACAAGTATATTGCCCCTGGAGTACCTAGAATACGGGTGAAGACCGTTGCCTGCTCTCTTAACTTAACTACCTTATCAAGATAGTAATATGTCATAGGCGAGCCCGTGTTTTCTGTTCATACACTCCATCGTTTCTTTCAGCAACTTCTCGTAAGCTTCCCAGTTTCAGGTAAACCATCACCCGATCCCTGAATAAGGAACTCAATCATTTATGACCCTCTCTCGTACATCCATTTCCGTGAGTACCATGTATCGTATTGATTGTACTCATGATGTAGTTTCTCCCATTGCTCACGTTCAAATGCATTCAATATTGTCATTAATGAAACAATACAATGTCAGGTTCAATTGCAACAAATGCTCAAGGAGAAAATATGAGAAAATTCAAAAGAGTTTGAAATACACATTGTAAAGATGAAAATGGATTTAAATAGAACGATCTTACGTGAAGCCAGATGCATTATTGACCCCTTAAGTGCTGCAAAACTAGAATCACAGTATTGAAGGCGTTTAAAAAAAAAAGTCTTTACTGAAGACGTGTTTCTAAAAAACATCTTCATCAGGCAAAAATGATTTTTTAGATAAACGTCTTCAACAGTTTTGTCAGAAAAAGAAAACTTGGTGAAGACTTAAAAAAAAAACGTTTTTCATATAAACATTTTCAACAATTATGTGAGAAAAGGAAAACTTGATGAAGACGTCTTCATAAGACAATTATTGAAAAAGCGTCTTACCTCAAAATTAAAATATTATGGGGATTCACACCATTTTTGGAATATACGCGTGGACAGTGCACTAATCTTATAATTTCACCGATATATTATGTTAACAAAATAATTTATGGGAGGGAAGGGGTGATATATAATATCATTTCATGTTACATTCAAATAACAATTTTGTACCAAAATAATGAAAATCAATTAGAGAGTTAATATAATTAATTTTTGGGGTGGAGAACTAACTAAACTATGGGACCTCATTAAGATTTCCCATCTTTCCCCTTATATAAAATTTCTATTAATCACACCTAAAAATGACACCTTCCCAATATCAATTAAACTAATTGGAATTCAATTTCCCCCAAAACATCATCGAAATAGGTTGTTGAAAGTGGATGAAAACTTGTACGAGAAATGGCGGGAACCATTGGCGCCACATCCCGCCAAATCTTTTCTATTTAACCCTCTGAAACTGAAACCCTCCGTCATTGTTAATATCTCCAATCCCATCTCTGAAAAACCCCTTATTTAGCGTAAAAAAAATGGCTCAAACGGCTGGAATTCAACATCAAAGCCCCGAAATCAAAGAACCCTCCACCAAAATCCCTAAGCTCCACGAAAACGGCTTTTCCGAGAACAAACCCCATGAAATCGCGTCGTTTTTGCGCGTCAAGAAGCTCTCCGAGAAAGCTGTTTTGCCTTCCAGAGGTTCCCGTCTCGCCGCAGGCTACGATCTCTCCAGGTATTTGGGTTTCTATCGAAATTCATTGATTTTTATTTTAGATGGATGCAAAATCTCTCTCGATTAGGATTTGTTTCTGAAGATGTTTGAACCGATTTTTGTAGTGCGGCGGAGACTAAAGTGCCGGCGAGAGGAAAAGCCTTGATTCCCACTGATCTCATCATCGCCATTCCCGAAGGAACCTATGCTCGCATTGGTAATTATTGATTTTTTCGTTTTCTCACAGTATGCAGGGACGGAGCCAGAATTTAATGTTATGGGGGGACGAAAATTCAAAATATAAATAATGGAGGGCAAAATTTTTAATTAGAGGGGGCGAAAAGCTAGAATATCACAAAACTAAAGGGTAAAAATATTAATATATCAAAATTATATATAAAAAAAATGAAGAAATTCCAAAATTTAGGGGGGCGGGGGCCACCAATTGCCCCCCCTTGGCTCCGTCAATGACAGTATGATTATGGATATGTGTGTGTAATGTATGGATTTGAGCTATTGGCGCTTCTGAATTAATGGGTTGTGTTTCTTTTACCTGAATTTTGCAGCGCCTCGATCGGGTTTGGCTTGGAAGCATTCGATCGATGTTGGCGCTGGAGTGATTGATGCCGATTACAGGGGTCCAGTGGGGGTGATCTTGTTCAATCATTCTGATGTTGATTTTGAAGTGAAGATTGGGGATAGGATTGCCCAGTTGATCATTGAGAAAATTGTGACTCCTGAGGTGACTGAGGTTGAGGATCTCGATGCAACTGTCAGGGGGTCGGGTGGATTTGGATCGACCGGTGTTTGAAATGTTCTTGATGGTTCATTCTTTGATGCTATGCAGTTAGTACTATGCTAGATTTTAGGTTATGGTTTGTTTTTGAGGTCCAAGATTTTAGGGTATGAAGGGGTGGCATTTTGGGGGAATGATTTTGGTTCAGTAATTTCGTCGAACACCTTTGTGGATATGTTGCTATTCCCTTTACATCATATTATAATCTTGCTGGGCTGTTGCCTGTTCTATGAGTACATTGAAGATGGTATTATATGTATGCTATTGTGCTTTATTGATCAGTAGAAGAGCATTTAGGTTGAATTCTTGATTTGCCAAGTCAAAAAAGACTGAATTTTGAGTTAAAAAAGTTAGTATTCTGTTCACTTAAATCTATGAAATTTTATTTTTTTATATGAAATTGATTGATTAGTATATGAAATTTGTCCTTTAATTTCAATCAACAATTAAAATTTCTTGGAAAATGAGGCTCCAATAATTGCAAAAGTCAGTTTAGGCACTACAATTTTGTTGAACATTATTGTCATGGTACTAGACTATCAGTACATGATAATTACTAAACATTGCAGAAGAATTCAACTAGGAAAATATTCATGGAATAAGTAAACATGGACATTA
>JBBMKE010000002.1:17769943-17783947 GCA_037834125.1 Lippia alba | reverse complement strand
CGTAGTACGTCGGATTGAGTACTTAATTAAATTATCGAGTTTTCAATTATATAAATATCTATAAATATTATTGTCATATAGATAAATTACTTCAATGACACTTATATATCGATATGAATATCTCATTTCAAATCATAAACTAATTAATTGTTGAAAGGAATAAAATGATTTTCATTTTATCTTTGCTTTACTCCTTTTATCATGGTTTCAAACTTTTTTTTTAACGTTAACTCACTACTTATTTATTTTATTAGTAAATTGAAGATTATGAATATTCCCCAACATTCAATTGGATCAAATGGGAATGAAAAATAAATGTCTCGTAGATAGTACTACAACAAAGATTAAGTGTATTCATCTTTACTGATAAAAGAAGTAAAGGTAGTACAAAATAATTATGAAGAGTTTGGAAAAGATAATATAATATTCCCTTAAGAAAGAAACTTATATAGAAGGTATATAGTGTATCCCCAATTAGAATTTCTTTGCAAGACAATGCACATTAGATAATCTTTCTCAAATTCTTTGTACATTATACTTGTGTAAACCTTGATTGCATGGTTAAGTATTTTACTTTATCAAACAACAATTGGTGGGTTACTCTGGCTAGAAACAAGGTCCTCATCTGCTTCATTTCATCTCCATTTCTCTAACAAATGCTTATCAAATTTGAGCATAAATTCTAATGAAGATATTATTTTGCTTGAAATTTCATTCAATACAATCCATGATTTGTGCTCTCGCTCCTAGATGTTGATCTAATCCTACCATGAAAATAATCTGAATTGAAAGCAACCGACCATTTATCTCGAATCTTATAAAGATTGCCAAGCCAACTATGACCATGAGCATCATATTTATCAAGTATTTTCTCCCATGTTTGGTCAAACTCGTCCTTAGTCTCGCAATGATAAAAACATTTGTTGAAGAGACTATGAAAATCACGGCTCGAGTTAAAACTATTTAAGTGGGAAGGCGCATTCTTTGATAATGCCATAAACAAAGTCGATGACGAGTATCTGGAAACATACTAGCAATAGCATTTGCCATAGCTTGATCTTGATCAGTAAATATTGACACTAGGGGTGAGCAATCAGTAAAAAACCGAAATTTCGGTTAAGCAATTTAGGTTAACCGAAATTTCGGTTAGTAACTTTACTAACTATTTACCGAACCGAAGTCGCACGGTTTCGGTTCGGTAAAAATTAAAAATTTTCTGTTTGGTTTCGGTTATTTACCATAAAACCGAAGTTGAATATAAAATTAAAAAAAAAACAAAAATTGGGGAAAAACCAAAAAACCTAAATGTAACTTCAGACAATCTCTAGCAACCGTAGTTCTATGTGGGATTACAAATTGAGGACATGAAACAGCCATGAATTTCTTTAAGCCTTCACCCCCTTCAAATTTAAATGTCAATTCATCAATTATAAACATCTTAGCTAAGGCTTCTCTGACTACTTCTTGATCAAATTTACTTGGACCATGAACATGAGATGATATATCTCTAAGATCTACACTTTGAGTGTAACTGTCAAGACTGTAGTTCGGAATCCTATTCTCAAGATTTTTTTTACAACTCTTCCTATGATTATTCATTGCACTAGTTCCATTTTTCTTAGGATCAACATCAATATATTTTTGGCAATGTTTGCATCTAGCTCTACGCTTCCCATTTTTATCATAAAATTCATCAAAATGCTTCCATACCTCAGACCTTTTCTTTGAATCTTCAGTGTTATCACCTGACTGCTTTCTTTTTTTCTTTTTTCGAGAACTTCATTGTAGATCTTCCTCATTGCCCGTGGAGTCGCTCTTTTCTTCGATGGGGTTGTTATCATCTGAATCATGTGCCTCAGAAACTTCTGGTATTGTTTCCATATTCTGAAATAATATCAAAGTGACGAACTTTAAGCTCACAGAAAAAAGAGAAAAAAGAGGGGATTACAGAATAAGCCTAACCGATAAGAGAGAAAGGAAGCCTAATCACAGAAATTCAAATAGGAGGTAAGTTTCTTCCCCAATTCAGCAGCAAACCAACAACAGAGGATGAGGAGAAAAGAAAAAGAAAAAAATAGAAAAAAATGGGGATTTACCGATCTGTGGGAGGCAGCGCCGCCGCGGTGGTCGTCGGTGATGAACTTGATGGTGGGGGACTGGTGGTAACTGGTAGCCGGTAGTAGGGACTAAGGAGCGCAACAGTTCAGTGTCGATTTTTTAGGGTTTGTGTCTGAAGTTTGAAGACTGAAGAAGTCAAACATGAAGACTCCAATCTGAAATTGTTGAAATTTGTTTTTGTTGCCAAAGTCAAGCACGTTTTCATTAATAAAAGAACACAACCAAAACTAAAAAGCGTTAAATGGATTTTGTTTTCGGTTTTTCGGGAAAAACTGAAAAAATGTCGGTTTTTACCGAACCGAAACCGAAAATCCCAAAAACCATTAACCGAAACCGAACCGAACCAGCTTCGGTTCGGTTCGGTTATCGTCGGTTCGGTTTCGGTTCGGTCTGGTTATTGGTTCCGGTTCGGTTTTGCTCACTCCTACTCCTAATCATATTTGCCATACTTATGCAATAGGATATTGGCTATTCCAACCTTGCGAATTTGGTTTCTCAGTATGCTTTATGTGAGTAACTTTGGTAACCATTACTTCTAATGTTAGGAGCATTCTTGCGCTGAATTAAACTTCAATCAACAATGATTTTGCATGTGTATCTATAAACATAGTCAGATTCAAGCTTTGTGCCCCCTTTGGTTTACGCAATGATGGGAAGCTCAAGAGATATAGCCATTGGACCTGTTGCTGTTGTATCCTACTTTTAGGAGCTTTATTACAAAACGAGATCAATCCTGTTACAAATGCTTTTGAGTATCGTAGGCAGTAGGCTTGCAAGATTTGTGGAGTTGTGGGGTATTCATGTCGCCGGAAAAGTTTGTGTACCAAAATTGCAAAATGGGTCTAGTTGGTATACTATTTTTAAAATTTTCCCTAAAATTATATTCGAGTATAACATTACCGTTATAAGAAAAAGGCCCGATACAAAAATTCCAAAACCCCCAAGGGTCTAAACCGAATTTCCCCAAAGATAGAGGCCTGAAAATGAAAATTCCAAAAAGTATCGACAAAATTGCGTAGCATGTTGAAACACGTGTCACAGCTGTCCCTTATTCCCCGTCTCCATCGAGAACCTTCACTTCTCACGCAACCAACCACAGCCGTCCGATCAAACCGCCTTACCTCCTGTCTTAGTCAACCCCCCCATCATTGACGCGCATCCAGCCGTTGGTTTATTCGCCCCACATTTATTTCCAGCCGTTGGATAACCTCACCCCTCGAATAAATAATCCCCATCGCTATTCTTTTTCAGGTGCATCTCATTCTAGTCTTCGCACCCAGATCTGTAATTTGTTGGTCTTTTTCTTCAATTCAGACCTCAGATCCTTGCAGATCGTGAGATTATGCGTGTTTTGGCTATGGATTTGAGCTGTTTTGGTGTTGCGGCGATTTACGGCAGTCTGAGGCTGCGTTCTGGTGGTTTTTGGCCTTCGGAACTGCCGTGGAGCTGAGTTTTTGGCCGATCTTTGGCGGTTTTACGTCGGAGGCTGGGGAGCGGTGATGTTTGATTGGATCTGTTTGGTTATTCGACCGATCACTGCAGGTAATCCGTCGTTGGTCAAACTCGTTTTTGGCGATCGTGGTTAGATTTGAGCTACCGCCCCGATTATGTGATGGATCTTGTTGTCATCTTGCGTTGGTTTTTTTGTTGTTTTTCTTTTGTTTACGGAAGTTTTTGGATTTATTTTCGTATCCAGGTGGTGAATGATTGGTTTTGCACGTAGTTGGAGAAGTTCTCTGTTGGTTGATCACGGTTGATGTTCGATCTCAGATATTTGGCTCGCAGAAGGAGGTTATATGATATTCGTTGAAGGAAAGATGTCTCCAGGATGTGATGGTTGCAAGATATATGAACCAAGACATAAGAAGAAATCTTCATGAGCGGTTTGTGTAATTGGATGTCTTTTGCATGCGTTTCTGCGTTGTTTGATATGGTTTCTGGTGAGGCGAGAGAACCTCTGTTGTAAAAAAAAAATGAAGAGAGGTCAGAGGTGGTTGTGTCCTACGGCCTTTGCCATGATGGGTGCGCTCGCATGGCAGGTCACTAATAATAAAAAAATCAAGTTTCTTGTTTTGAGGGGAGGTGGCACGGGATTCTACCGGCCCTCCCCCCGTGTGCGGTGTCCCCTTCCATTTTTTTTTTTTTTTTTTGTTCCGTCTCGTGTTCGTAGCCTTCGTGCAGCATCAGCAATCTAACGGATACATTTGGTCTTGAATGGGTTTGAAGTTTGATTCCATAGCTGAACAAAGAACTTCTAACCCATTCGAGATCATACAACTCAAATTATTTGCGCTGAAAGAAAGTAAGCAAAGCGTTCACAACGGAGTGGGTCTATGAACAATCGTCAACACTACAGGTACCAATTCCGTATTATTGCTTAATATTGGTTAACTAGAATATCATAAAAATTTTAGGTTTTACAAAATCAATTATTGGTTAATAGCTGTTTTGAACATTTTATTTAACTGATACATGCAAAAAGAATTAAGTGTAGTTCAGGTTAGGAGATATCAAGCCACAAAATAAAATTTACTAAAACGTCTTGAAGAATTGAAATGGGTATATTTCAGTGGCGTCTACCTTTACCATTTATGATGAGAACTTCGAAAATCTTGGAATCTTGCATACCATGGAAACAATGGTCGTCCTGTAATTAATCCAAGGAGGTGTGATACATGTAGTAGGGTTTATTGCAATTCAATGATCATAATTTTAGATGTTACAATCCTGCAATTCTAATGCTGGGGCCGGGCCAATTCAATCATCATATGCTTGGATGTTACAATCCTGCAATTTTAATCAATGCTGGGGAAATATGCCAGGGCCGATATGATAATGCGATTTTCAACAATAAATATGGCCAGGGCCAATATGATATTGTAATTTTCAACTATCGCAAATTTGCATTCTAATATTCATAAATATACGAGTCTCTTAGTTTTTTAAGTTTGTAATGTTTTGTCTTTTGGTTGGTTCTCTGATACGAAGTAAATTTTATGTTGTTTTTTGGTCGGTTCTCTGATACGAAGTGAATTATGTCTGCTGTTTATTTATTTTTTGTTCGATTGTTTTTGGATAAATCATGTGCTATTACGAGTTGGTAGTAGTCTCGTGAACTTCAATGTATACAAGCGTTTGTAGATAGTGTTGGCACAAATTTGTGGTGGCCAAAGGAAGGATTAAGCTTTGTTATGTTGTGTAAGAAGGCGGGTTGTGTAGTTAAAATGCGGGGGGAAATTGTTGGAGAGCTGGATGTTTCTCTAGCTGTTGCTGGCCTGGAGAATGGAGTTTCTTTTCCTGCTGGTCTCAAGGATGGTATGTTCGAGAAGCTGCTGGTGCGAGGATGCGAGAAGCTGCTGGAGCTTGAGGAGGAGGATGCCGTGGATCATCTCTCCTCTTTTAATGGAGATGGCAACGGTCTATCCACCTATGTAATACTTAATGGTAGATATGTGCTCTAAAGTGTTTATAACCAGTTTCACCTGTTATTGTGGTTCTCTGTTATGAGATTTGATTTTGATTCAAGGATGTGGGTTGATGTTGCAGGGACCTGTGTAGGCATGCGATGATGTATCAGAATACTGGAGCATGATGTTGATTACTGTTAATTGTGTTCTGTTTCTTCAGGCTACTTGCGCTAATTTCTCTATGGATGTCGATTTTTGCTGGAAGCCTGGACTGCTTTTACTAGTTCTCAGGCTGCCGGTGTAAGAAGAGATTTGGTAAAGTTAAGCTACTGTTTCCGTATGTGAGATTATGAGTTTATTTATACCTCGAGGTGATTCTGCGACCTCCCAGTTGCTCAGTAGTCAGGACTGGGGATTTATAATTTTGTCAATGTTATTTTGTTCACAGTTGGTGTTTGCGGTAACACGTCTAAAGGATGGATATTTTGTTCTCATTGAGATCAGTAATTATCTGTCTCTATTTTCAGAGTTTCAGTCAGACGTCTTTTGTAACTAATAGAAGTTTATTGACCGAGGTGGAAAACTGAAATAATTTACGTTTGATTTAGAAATAGATTTGCGTTATGTGGATGGCGGTTAAATTGTAGGAGGTATATATCGAGATAGGTTCAACTTCCAGTAAAAAGATAATTTTATGTCAAGTGTGGTTACCAAGAAAAGAAAATGGTAGGTAGCGTGGATTTTTGTTTTTTAACTAAGAACATATGCACACCCAGTTATTGGATGGGTGGGTTGATATTTTTGATGATACTGAAATTTAAGAGAGAAAAATCAATTGGTTGGGTTGATATTTCCGGGTCCTTTATTTTATTGAAGTTGGGTTCGGTTTGGGGGTTGTTTCGGATCTTTATATTGAAAGATCGTTTCAAGCAAGTAGGTTTAGGTCTCGAAGGAATTCTTTACGAGTAGATCTTGAAATTTTGATTCTTAAAGGGACGATTTTGAGTTTAATGATTCATTTAAATGGAGAAGTTTGTGTAATACCAAACCGATTGAGATGGATCCATGAGCTCAAGAATGGAAGAGCGCTCGAGGGCATGCGTGCGTGCTTTGAGAGGATGGTGGTTCGAACCCACCTGGATCCCTTTTTTGCTCTTTATCTTTTAATATTTATGTTAACGAAAGTTGAGGGTTGCTGACAATGTGAGATTTTATATTTACCTTATGAAAGTGTAAGCTTTTTGAATTTGTGTCTTCTTGTTTCTGCATGAAGTGTGGTTCTCTCGTCAAGTATTTTTCTATTCAATAATTATCATTTGAGTTATTGTCAGACTCCCATTGAAATCCTGTGTTATTCATGTTCATGTTCAAAAAAAAAAGCAAGCCGGTTCCGATTCTATATATGATAGGGGGAGTTTTTATTTATGTGCATGTAATGAAAAGCTCAATTGCCTAAAAAGAAGTGTTATTTCTTATTCGATTGGTGGTGATATAAGGAATGTCTGAAAGCGAGGAATGTTTTTTAGGAAGTTATTCCTTAGGAAATTATTCCTGATACGGAGCTGGAATATTTATGTGGTCTCTTCCTGTATGATCGGGTACAATGCTGAATGATGCCATGTACTGTATGATTGGGGTACAATGCTTAATGCTCAATGATGTCGGGGTGTGGTCTCCTTCTGTATGATCGGATACAATGCTCAATGACGTCGTGGTATTGATAAATAGTTTTGTGTCGACAGGTAGTTGTGATAGTGGAGCGGTGCTCTTGAGGGTCTTTTAAGGAATAGTCCCTTAGGGGCGAACAAAAAAAATTAAAACACAGCTGAACTGTTCCATTGATCCAAAATTTACCCAATCAAACCGAATGAATTCAATTTCGGCTAGTAATATTTTAGTTTTTCTGACTTTTCAAATTCCAATTTCATAATCAAGCTTTACACTTATGCTTTAGAATTTGGATATTCCTTCAAAGTCTTCGGAGAAAGTTTCACTGCCAACCTCGACCGATGCCACTACCGCTGTGTTGCCTTCCCAGCTCCCGGTAAGTATTCGTCTCTTTGTTTTCATTTTTCTTTTGATATATATACAGAACTTTGACTTTTTTGTTGAAGAGTAAATTTCTTGTTAAAATGGCACTAAATTTGGCAAAATGTTAAATTAGTCTGAAACTTTCAAATTAGTCTATAATAGTCTAAAATTAGTCAGAAATAATCCCACATTATTGTTTTTCTCTTGAATCGTGACTTTCTTGAATGAATAAATAATAGTTGAATTTGTAGTCAGAAAATAAGTTTATGTTGTTCTGAATTGAAAATATAAATAGACTGAAATTAGATAAAACTAGACGAAAGTCTTGACTAAAATTTCAAATTAGATGAAGTTAGGATGTTAGATTAAAATTTGACTAATTTTGACAAAAATTAATTGAAATAAGTAAGAAATTAGTCTGAAATTATTGTTTTTCTGTTGAATCTCCATTTTCTTGAATGAATAATGATTGGATACGTAGTCTCCAAATAGATTTATATTAGACTCAAATTTGAATATAGATAGCCTGAAATTAAACAAAACTAAATGAAAACACGAGTGAAATTTCAAATTGGATTGAAGTTAGGGTGTTAGATTGAAATTGGACTAAATTTGGCTTAGAATTTAACTGAAATGAATCTGAAATAGTCTAAAAGTAGGCTGGAATTAGTTACAAAGAATCTAAAATTATTGTTTTAAAATCAGGCTGAAATTAGTTAGAAATAGTCTAATTAGTCTAAAACTATTGTTTTATTTGAGAATATGGAATCTATAAATAGGTAACGCAACTTTTTTTCCCACTCTCCCATGAGAGCCGAAACCCTAACCCTACTTCTGCAAGCTAATCTGACCGGAGGCCGTCTCGACAACTTCCGTTCGCCGCACGTCATCGCCGAGGCCTTCCTGTGTTCCACACTTTCCGTTTCTTCATTTGGTTGTTTTGTTTAGCTTTAAGTCGTTTCACTTCTCCTTCTTTTCCTTTCAGGTTTCTGCTGTACTATCTCATCTGTAACTATGGAGAATCCGGGTTCCTCTGGCACGAGTAAGGAGATTTCGGAAGATGAATTGGTTAGTCGTACCAAAGCAATATCACTCACGACGAAGGAATCAGAGAAGTTGCTAATCCCGGCAGCCTCATGGGGTACTGATAATGAGGATTTCTCGCTGACTTTAGTGGGAAAGCTGTACTCGAAGCGTTCAGTTCGCTTTGACCCCTTTCGTACTTCGATCACTCGTGCTCTTAATCCGGTGGAGGGTATGGTCTTATCAAAGCTGGGGGAGGATAGATTTTTATTCAAGTTCAATCATAAACTGGACTTGCAACGGGCTCTTGATAGCTCGCCGTGGAATTATGACAAATATCCCCTTATTCTCAGCACTATTCCTGAGGGAATGGATCCGAGCGCCGTCAACTTGGATTGGTGTGACTTCATTGTGCAGATTCACGGCCTTCCTCAGAATTGCCGTAATGAAGATGTGGTGACTATGGTGGCCAATAAAATTGGGGTATTCCGTTCTCTACCCCGTAGCTCTCCAGGAGCGAAATTTGTGGATTATATCAGAGTTAGAGTGGGAATGTTGATGTCTGATCCGTTGGTCCGATGCATAACATTGGGTACTCCGTCGGGTTCCGATTTAACTCTTTTGTTCACCTATGAGAAGTTATCCAATTTTTGCTACCTCTGTGGACGTTGTGATCATACCGATAAAGTATGCCTGATTCGTTACGAAGATGACTTTGTTGATCCTTCTCCTAACTATCCGTATGGACCTTAGCTCAGTGCATCTGTCCTCGGGGCTGTTGTGATCGAAAAAGGTATTATCCCAATCTCTCCCCTGTTCCCAATCCTAAAAATCGTCCCCATCCCCCACCGGAAAATGATTGTGATAACAGCCCATCAAGACAGCGTCAAAAAAGTTAACCCACCAAATGATAACAACTCCTCTTTTCCTTCCAGTAATCTAGGGCAAGTTAATTCTTTGATCTCCCTTCAATCCCAAACTACCGGTCTCCATGCTCCATTCCTTGAGCAACAGTTGATCAACATTCCCCTCCAACTTAGCATTCCCGAACCTACTCCCTCCTCTTACCGAAAAACCAGAAAATTCCATAGCAAGTCAGTTACTCCTCTCCTTAAACCAAATGGAACCGATATCATTATCTCTTCCCAATCCCTAGACAATTCCCCATCTCACATTCTTTCTCCTCCCAAGGATATCATCAATATATCGGCGGCGGCTGCGAGACAATCTCGCCGGGAACAATGAGTTGCCTAAGCTGGAAATACCAGGGAACGGGGGGTCCCTGGCGGCTCCGTAATCTCTGTAATCTCATTCGAGATCATAACCCCTCAGTCATTTCTTATCCGAAACTAAGTGCAGACGCAACTGTATTGATTTTCTGAAATTACAGCTAAATTTGAATGCCTTTAATGTTGATTGTGTTGGCAAGGGAGGTGGCCTTGCTCTTTTTTGGAAGAAAGACATCAATGTTTCTATACAGAGTTCGTCTCGAAACCACATTGATGCTAGGATTGCAGCTGATGGCAGTATGGGCTCTTGGCAGTTTACCGGTTTTTATGGGGCACCTGAGAGAAGTCTTCGCTGGAAAACGTGAAACTTACTTCGGGAACTTGGATCGCAATCTACCCTCCCTTGGCTTGTTAGCGGGGACTTCAATGAGATTCTTACAAATGATGAAAAAGAAGGGGGTGCTGATCGATCTTGGAGTCAAATGATTGAGTTTGAGGAGACTCCTTCGGATACGGGTCTCTCGAATTTGGGATTTTCGGGATTTTCGTACACTTGGCTTGTAATAGATTCGATCCGGATACTCATCGAGCCCAGCTAGATAGATCCGTGGCCTCGGATTCTTGGAGGACCCTCTTCCCTAGTGCAAAAGTTAAGCACCTCTCGGCAAGTTGTTCTGATCACAGCCCCATTGGTACTTTATTTGAAGAAAGAGAGGTTGCCTGAGGAAAACGACGCCCTTTCCGTTTCGAGGCTCATTGGGTAAAGGTGTCGGAATGTGACCGCATTATAACGGATGCTTGGAGCTTACCTGTGGTGTCTTCCCCAGCGGACGCAGTTATTCATAGTAGTGAATTATGTCGAGTTGGTCTTATACAGTTGAGTAAAGCCAATCGTAGACGGGAACGGGAGCTTGTAACTGTTCTTGAGAAAAAACTCCAGTCTTTGAGAGAAGGAGTTATTACTGATGCTTCTAATCGTGAGGAACAAGAGGTTAGGGCGAAGTTGGGAGAATTGTTACTGAAGGAAGAATTGGCCTGGAAGCAGAGGGCAAAGGCACAGTGGCTTCAAGAAGGAGACCGGAATACCCGGTACTTCCATTCTAAAGCTAAACAGAGTGAGAGCATTAATCACATTGAATCACTGAAAGATAGACAAGGGGTCTCTCAAACAACAGAGGATGGAATCAGAAGGGTGATTGAGGAATATTTTGGCGATATTTTCACCTCCAATGGATGCGGGATTGAGGAAATAGAAGCTGGTATTCAAGGTATCACTAGACGGGTTACAGATGAGATGAGACAGCAGCTGGAATCCCCTTTCCGAACCGACGAGGTAATTGTTGCTTTAAAAAGTATGTATCCACTTAAGTCCCCTGGCCCTGATGGCCTTCCCCCTTTCTTTTTCCAGCATTATTGGAATACTGTGGGTCGTAACGTAACCTCTTGTGTCTTGGATTTTCTGAATGGTGGGGTCTTTGATCATAAATTGAATTTTACTCATGTGGTGCTGATCCCTAAGTGCAAATCCCCCGAAGTTATAACCCAGTTTCGTCCTATAAGTTTGTGTAATGTGGTGTACAAAATTGGATCCAAAGTGCTTGCTAATAGATTGAAACCTCTTATGGATTCCTTAATTTCCCAAAGTCAGTCTGCTTTCATTCCTAGCCTTCTTATCTGTGATAATGTGCTTGTGGCTTTCGAAATTAACCATTTTATTAAACGAAAGTGTTCTAGAAATGAAGGATTATTTAATCTGAAACTCGACATGAGTAAGGCGTATGACCGTGTCGAATGGAGGCTTCTCGAACGGGTAATGGTCAGGTTAGGCTTTCCTGTTTCTTTCATTAGCCGTATCATGATGTGTGTGACCACTGTTTCTTTCTCCTTTTTGCTTGATGGTAACGAATTTGGTTCACTGGTCCCGGGAAGAGGAATCCGACAGGGTGACCCTCTTTCCCCTTATTTGTTCCTATTTTGTGCATAAGTCCTTTCTATACTTTTGCAGGATCTTGAGAGTCGTGGGACCCTTTTGGGAATAAGGGTGTGTCAGGGAGCTCTTTCTGTTTCTCACCCCCTTTTTGCAGACGATACGATGATATGTGGTAGAGCCACCCCAGAAGCAATTGAGGGAATTAAAGTGGTGTTGGATACTTATAGCCGTATTTCAGGACAGGTGATGAACTTACAGAAGTCGTCTATGATGTTCAGTGGTAATTGCCCGATGGAGGTGTGAGAGAGTCTTACTAATATTCTGGGAGTTCGGCGGGTTGAGAAGCTTGATTTGTATTTAGGTTTACCATCGATGGTGGAAGATCGAGGAGGGAAGTGTTTGAAGGGGT
This sequence comes from Lippia alba, assembly GCA_037834125.1. Taxonomy (NCBI): domain Eukaryota; kingdom Viridiplantae; phylum Streptophyta; class Magnoliopsida; order Lamiales; family Verbenaceae; genus Lippia; species Lippia alba. The sequence continues at coordinate 17,771,800 of JBBMKE010000002.1, read as the reverse complement.
GATTTCTAAGATCCGGAAAAAGGCTAATGGTTACTCGGAGAAGTTTCTCTCCAAAGCTGAAAAGGAGGTTCTGATTAAGGCAGTATTACAGGCGATTCCTTCTTATTCGATGAACTGTTTTTTAATGCCGAGTAATGTGTTGAGGGAAATTGACTCCATTATCTCTGGGTTTTGGTGGAGTAACGGAGGAAATAGGAAGATTCACTGGGTTGCCTGGGAGAAGTTGAGTCGAAGTAAGTACGTGGGGGGTCTTGGATTTAGATCTTTTCAAGCTTTTAATCTCGCCATGCTTACGAAACAGTTGTGGCGTATCCAAACTCAGCCGGATAAACTTATTAGCCGTATTCTCAAGGCGAAGTACTTTCCGAATTCACAAATTTGGGATGCTCAACTTGGGAGATCTCCTTCTTTCACTTGGAGGAGCCTCTATGAAGCTAGATTCCTTATAGCTGCAGGATCGAGATGGCGTGTGGGTGACGGGTCGAGGATTAATGTATGGAGAGATCGTTGGCTTCCTTCTCCTCCTAACTTTCGTCTGACATTCAATCAGAATGGTTTTTTGGCGCCAGAGTGGGTTAATGAGTTGATGATTCCGGGATTGCAAAAATGGGATGATGAGCTAATTAGTAATGTGTTTCACGATAGAGATGTTGTTGGTGCGGTGGGCCCGAGTCAAAGTAATGGCGGGGCAATATTTCAAAAAAAAAATTGTCATAATCTCGTTATTAAAATATTTCTAAAATATTTTAAATATGCAGTGGAATAAATTGGTCAGAATAACTCTAATATATACATGCATCGATAACATAATTTTAAATCACATAGCATATAATCATAATATGCAACTAGCAATTAATAACACATAATTTTGGCATCGCAATGGTATTACCGTACTGCAAAATTGGCTACCAACGGCATTTTTCCAGCTCCTCTTTGTTTTCTCGTGAAACCGGCAGAACTTCCCCGCAATATCCCCGATTTCACCTTGGAGAGTGGACTCCGGTAGTATTTCCCTAAATACTCGAGAAAATATTTTTCTAGAAAAACTCATTTTTCTAAAATCAGAATCCCTATTTTCTAATTAATTAAGTGGATTATATATTAATTATATAACCACCTAATGAAATATTAATTAATCCTTAATCAAGGATTAATATATATTTAGAGAGAGAGTGCCGGGAATTGCTTTGAATCTGCCAAAACAGAAAAAAAAATTTTTTGCCGAAATTGATGATTTAAAATGAAGACGGATCAGCCTATTTATAGGCATAAAATTGAGGGTAAAACTGTCTTTTTTGGGTCTTCAGACTTGCGCCCCAAGCTCCGTTGTCCAATCCGAGCTCGCCACGTCAAAGCTTACGCAGCAAGGAGTGCAGCGGGCGCTGCCACGCGCCGACACGTGGTGAGACGGGCCGCCACGCGCCGCCGCATGGCGGCTGTGCATGGCTGACGCGTGTCAACCCACACAGCAGCGCCAGATACTGCCACGTGTCTAGATTCGGTCCGAACCGGATCCAGACCCGAACCGACCCTATCCGAATAAGGTCTGAACCTACTCGATTTGACCCGCTTTGACTTGGACTATCCAACCCGTTGACTGGCCCATTACAGAAACAGATCTGGGCCGCTGAGTTGAGATGACGCGGCCTAATCTCGGCCGTCCATGTGGAGTGCCATCTGCCGCCCAGTCAGCGCCACTTGGCTCTGGCCCGATGATGTGGCGTGACACCTCAGCTGCCACGTCAGCATATGTCACGTCAGCAAAACTTTTTTTTTTTGAAAATTTTTATTTTCTCCAAAATAAAATTTCGGACATTTCCAACTCTTTGGAATTTAATTTATTTTCTCAAAATAAAT